>VDFB02353245.1:0-39825 GCA_007258455.2 Sequoia sempervirens
AAATAAAAATTAAATTACGAATCAATAATGGTTTAATTTTTCACTAACATCTATAACAACGAATGTAAATTGAAATTTGGTAATTTGCCTCATACCTCCCTTGTCAGAGCCATCAAGGAGTCTATAGCAGATGAAACACCAATCTCCATTACCCTTTGAACATTCAAAGGTGTATCCGCTTGCAACATTTGAAAATACAACAACAAAATATTCAATCACGAAAACTATAATAGCGATCCACGTCATGACTTATAATGTATGAGATAATGAACATAATTTTGAGTACTTATTAAACTATATATTTCTGACTATCATGCTTACTATTTGTCCTATCCATATCTTGTTTGAAAGCACGTGTTTTTAGGCTTTTATCCATAGTAGAAAGCTAGTGAACCATTTGATAAAATGCTTTCATAGACATGTACGATAACTGTGGTGGCATAGAGAAGGCAATGAACTGTTTGAAAAAATGCCTCAAAGAAATGGGGTCTCATGGTGATGGAATGCCATTACAAATAAATGTTTCATGTCATTCCATCACCATAAGACCACATTTCTTTCAGGGATTTTTTCAAACAGTTCATTGCCTTATCTATGGTATTATGTTGGGATGGGGTGGATGGTATAGTGTGGCCTTGGTTATGAGATGGAGGGTGATCATGAAATGAAGAGGGAGGAGTGGGAACATGAACAAGTGGAATAAAAGGTGGAAGGTTCCATGGATTGGTAAATTGAGGATGAGGACCTTGAAAAAAATTGGAGGGGAATTTTGGCTAATGGGTTGGTTTCTATTCTTCAAGCAGTGAGTTGTTTGAAAAAATGCCTCAAAGAAATGTGGTCTTGTGGTGATGGAATAGATTCCATCACCCTGAGACCAAATTTCTTCAAGGAATTTTTTCATGCTACTCACTGCCTTGACTATGATATTTCTTACTATTATGCTTTGATAGAAATTTTTCCAAGCATCCATAGTTTGTTGGAAAGCACCTATTTTAGGATTTTGGCCATAGCAACAAGGAAGTGAGTAGTTTGATAAAATGATTTGGTACACATGTATGGAAAATGAGGTAGCATAGAAAAGGTGGTGAGCTGTTTGAAGAAATGCCTCGAAGAAATGTTGTCTAATGGTGATGGAATCACCATGAGACCACATTTCTTTGAGGCATTTTTTCAAACTACTCACTACCTTTTCTACGCTATTGCTTACTATTATGCTTTGATAGATTTTTTCCAAGCATCCATAGTTTGTTGGAAAACACCTTTTTAAAGCTTTTAGCCATAACGAGGAAATGAACTATTTGATAAAATGCTTTGGTAGACATGTATGGAAAATGT
This sequence comes from Sequoia sempervirens, assembly GCA_007258455.2. Classification (NCBI taxonomy): domain Eukaryota; kingdom Viridiplantae; phylum Streptophyta; class Pinopsida; order Cupressales; family Cupressaceae; genus Sequoia; species Sequoia sempervirens. The sequence goes on from VDFB02353245.1 coordinate 1,336, forward strand.
GGTAGCATAAAAAAGGCAGCGAGCTGTTTGAAAAAGTGCCTCAAAGAAATGTGGTCTCATGGTGAGGCATTTTTTCAAACAACTCATTGCCTTATCTATGCTATTGCTTACTATTATTCTTTCATATATTCCTTCCAAGCATCCATAGCATAGACAAGGCAGTGAACTGTTTGAAAAGATGCCTCAGTAAAAAGTGGTCTCATGGAATGCCATGACAAACAAATGCAATTGGAAGTTGCTCCTACTTATTACTTATGCTATGTGAAGTAATTGCATCACTGCTTATGTTGACTTTCTAAACAGCTATATTGTAGTTGAAATTTTTTCATCTATCAACATCTAGTTATTAGTTATGGAATGTGAAGTAATGCTTTGAGTTTGAAAGATGTGCAATACAACATAATCAACGATATGAATATAAACTACACAAATCTATTAAGTACAATTCATTAGTTAAACTCTTTATTCTATTACCTGCATGTAGGTTTGTCTAAATCCACTGGCACTAGAGGTGTTCCCTAGAAACCTTCAATATTAGCCTATTCAACATCCAAAATCACATATTAAAATACCATTCATAAAACAATGCTATTAACTGTATAAGAGTGAATTTGCACCCCATGTGCAAATCCCCTTTTTGCCTTTATCCACCTTAGAAAACCAACTTTTAAGGCTTAATTCCACCTAAGCTGATTGCTTGCATCACACTTGGTGCTTGTTTTGAGCATCGGTGGAGGCGTTTCTTTCGGGGATGCCCGTGCAATGCACAGATGTCCATGCAATGTGCTTATGTCACTGATAGGTCCCCGCATCTGGAGGTTGCAGAGTCGTTACATTTCCCATTGGGGGTCAATTTTTAGTGCTCTCCTCGGCCGACCGACCCGAATATGGCCGTTTCTCTTCATCTCTTCTACATATTCACTCCTTGAACAAGCATTCCACCTTCTACACATACCTTCACCACTTTTGGACTTCATTCACAAGCTTCACAAGATCTGAGTAGATTCTTCACCATCTCTTCAATCTCCAAAACACTTTACACTTCACAACAACAACATCAACACTCCACCACTTTAGTAGAGCAAGTGTGGAACAAAATACCATTGCAGAGAGACTTGAGTTGCTCTCATTTTCTCCCCCATGCAACCTTGAGTGGTCTTGGTGGAGGTGGTAAGCTTTCACTCCTCTCCTCTATTACTTGGTTGAGTAGCATAACATTATTTTGTAGTGTTTTAGTGCTCTTTACTTCATTTCTACTTTTCTCTCTATCTAACTGGCTGTTTGTGGAGGCGGGAACACCAAAATGGGGTCTGACTGAGGCAGACCCCTATATAGCCACCCGGCAATTTCTCTCTTCCTCTTGTGTGTAGGTATTGAAGAAACTCAAGGGTTGGAAACTTCATCACTCACACAGTCGTAAGTATTTCTTTCCTTTCTGCTCCTTATCTTCATCATTTATTCTTTACTTTACTTCAGTTCTACTACTTTATCGCATTCTATCAGTCCTTAGTAATCAAATTGCTAGTTGTTGCTTAGGCATTTTTTGTGACATTCTCGTTCTTTGGTCTGTACAAGACACCAACGTGCCACACTGTCATTTGTATTCTATGCTGACATCCTTTGGCCGAGAGCTTGTCAATTTGTCCAAAAGATCTCTATGACCTGCCCTTTTAGATTCTAAAACTTTTGCGTTGTTCCATTGAGGTCGTATAGGGAAGTTCGCCCCGTGAGGTTCTTTGAATGAAGAGAACTCATGAGTAGTGAATCCCTCTATATTACATTAACATGTAATAAATTTATAATTGTCTACTAGTTACATACCTGAATGGTAGATGCAATGGAGAAATAAGTAGGTGTAGGGCCAGTGTATCCAATATCAACACTGTGACCTTGAAGTTTTATTAAAATCATAAAACTAAATTATTTAATCTTGCATTTCAAAATTGAAATTTAATAAATCAAATTCAATGAACTTGCTAACATTTACTCTAGTATGAATGCCATAGGCCTCATTTAAAATGTTAGTTTCCCTCGCCATCTCCATAGCTACAAACGTATCCTATGTAGTAGCATCTTGAGTGTCGGTGGGGTCATATGAACAAGTCACCCTGCAAGACTGACACAAATGGGATCAAAGCCCACCACTCGAAGACTCCCCTAGATGGAGTTATAGAATAGGGATAGCATGTTGGATGACACTCTGGTTCAGAGCTGATGGCTTGCAAATTTTCTACCTTGACACTCTCCTTTGCAATGGAAGGGATAACAATGTGCTCATGAGGCGGCTTAGTGAGAGGTCGCCTCCCTTGCCGTGTAGGATCCTACTGTGCACTGGGTCTATCTTGAGCCGACCCCCCACCTCTCCCCTGGAAGTCCCTCATATCAAAATAATTCAAGATTTTTTTTAAGATGAACTCACAATATAGTTTCCTAAGGAAATACAGCGAGACTTCACAATTGTTGCATGGTGGGTAATAAAAAACCATGTACCACCTATCCCAAAAAAAGTTCCTAATTTGTTGGTGGTAAGATTTGCATTTGTGCGTGGGTCATTGAATAATGAGCACAAATCAAATTTTATAAGTTTTAGATCTTTTACATCTTTATATGATAATTTATCCTAGTAATAAGCCTTAGCTGCCTACCTCCTATCTTGCCAACTAGTTAATTGTTTGCTGATTGAATTTACATGTTTTATCATTTCCTTAAGTGAAGTTTCCAAGTTAATTCTTTCCATGGTTGAACCATTTGGATCATTCAACCTCCTGATTAAATCCTCAATTTGTTTTTTATTGTTTTCAATTTCACTCATTAAATTTTTCTAAGTGTCAGGAGGATGTTGAGGGATTGGTGGAGGAGATTGTTGTTATGGTTGATCAACTTGAGGATTTTTTTGTTGGTGTTCTTACTGTGCTTGTTGAGGATTTTGATAAGGATTTTTAGGTTCATTAATATCTCCTACAAATTCAAAAAATAAATATAAAAAACAACCTAAAACTAACAAATTCACAACAAAAAACAAACAATCCTTACATCTCAGAACTCCTCATCGATGTGGCAGCATCCTGGCGATGAGACAACAACAGTTTGATGAAAAATCTCATAGAATGGCTCCTCCCAGAACACAAGCGTAGAAATGAGGGGTTTTGGCCTCATGCAGAAAAAAAACACAGTCACAATGAAAATGATTTCAAATTCCTTTTTTTTGCGTTTAGTAGCTCATAACGTGCTTGTGTTATGGGCTCATTGTGGTTGAGCCTTAGGCTTGTCACATCAAGCCATAACACAAGCGCGTTATAATGCACTCAAGTTATGAGCTTCCAAAATTTTAAAAAAAATTTGGCCACAAATTGGCCACCCATCTTTTTGCACCCACTCGATAGTCCTCATCATCCTCCACCAAAAAACACTCAAGAACCATCTTGATAGCAACCATAATAAGAGAATCATAACTCTTTAGGCAACGCTTGAGTCGTTGGTCAGTAATGACACTACAAAAGGCCATTTGACAGCCAATACTCTTAAGTCGAATTAGCGTGGAGGTGCCAATGCTTATGAGGGTTTTAGCTAACATCCTCGCAACAAATTTTGACTGCTCCCCAATGGCTAACACACTAGAGAATACCAAGATCCAGATACTCACTTAAAACCAGAGCCAATACAGAAAACTCTGATGAGAAAATGACCAAACTTGCCCAACACTTGGTAGCTAAATGCAATGAAATGAATGTTGGCGATGATAATTATTGAGAGTTGTGCAATCCCACGATGCAACAACTGCTAGGTACAATGAGGATGCCACCTCGATTCATGAAAGCATGGAGCACGAGCCAACATTACCTTTGAAATGATTAGTGGATGTTATGAAGTCTGGATTCAAATCACTCCTAGTAGTTGCCTCATAAATTTAGGCTTGCCAAAATGCTTTGAATGATAGTCGATAATCATTGCAATTACCACCCCAACACAAGCCAACTTGAGTCCCAAAAAAGAATGAGACCCGCGCAACACCCTGTCGACAACCTCCAAGTGGATGACCAAATCAGCATAACCGTGACACCTTGTTGTTGATGTTGTTGGGATTTCCACAATACTTTGTGTGGAAATCCGCACTCCCATCCTCCCATAACTTGATTTAAATATTTTCTTTTTATAGTTTTCCAATTATCATTATTTTAAAAATTTATGATTGATGTAATATTTTAAATACCGTACCAAATATTTCAAGTCTTCATTATCCTAATAAAATTGTGGATGTATTCTCTTAACACATTAGGATTGCATGTATCTAGTTTTTAGATAGCTTCCTCAATATTCATGGCATTCTAGAATGTTAAGAAAACTATAATGTTTATTGGCATCCACAGACTCTTCTTGGTATCAAAAACATGACATATGATGTTATATAATAGAATATAAGAATTTTAAAATCCATGGAGCCAAAGATAGCCTATGGGATATCATACCCTATTTTTTCATCTTTCAAAAATGCTAAACAAGTACTAAAAATGGATGACGAGCTCCCTTATTTTCCCTAACTTATCCTCTTTGAACAAATCTTGTAGTGAAGTAGTCGCTAAAGTGTCTACATACTTGGCTTGAATATTATAGTAAGAATCACACTCTAGAATAAAGTGCTTCTCAGATTCAAATACCTTAGGTGCAAAATATATAAACTCTTTCCTCCCATTCTTCTTTAAGCCTTTTCCATCTACCTATTTCACATCAAAGATTGTGTTAGCTAGTCCTTAATTGAGCAATAAGAAACTTTTCTCTCCAAGGTATATTTGCCCCTATCTAAGCGGTTGTTGATGATCATAAGCGTTTGTTGATGGTCATTGCAATGTCCCAGCTGCGAGCATTAGAGTTCATAAGGATTAGCCTATCATTTGACCCTCATAGGCTGACAAATGTGATGAGAGGGTCTTCCTTGGCAGTTATCCAGAGTTTCAGGACGTTACTCCTTCAGTTGATTCAGGTTTGGGCCCTAGCAGACGTTTCCAGAGTGATTTACAGATACTTACTATTTATAGTAAGTCAGGCAGGCAGGAGTTGCTATTTTTAGCAAGGCACCTAGTTCAGTTGGTCAACTCAGTTTCGACCTAGTTTGATGATCTGATGAACATACAGTGTTTACTTGGGCATTTAATATTTATTAAATGTTTATTAATTTGACTTTATAATATAAAGTCACTTTAATGAAATATTAAAATTATTAAATGGCGAGTTATAAAGTATTTAATACTTTATAAAAGAGGGGTTAAAATAATAATTAAATGAGCATTTAATTATTAATCAAAAGGGGACACCATTTATTAAATATTTGTTCTAAGTCAAAAAGGGCGAAATTAATCATTTATTTAAATGATTATTAAAAGATTGCTTTGGGTTGAATTCTTGAAAGGAGATATATATACTGCCAAGACAAATCGAACTCATTATGAGATGATTATTGGATTGAGCATTTGTTTTGATGAGAATTTCTCTGAGAAGGAGAAGCCTAGGGTTTCTGTCTCTCAAGCCATTAAAGAACGATAAACTCTTTAGTGTTGCAGCCATTTGAGGTGGTAAAATATCCATTGAATTTGGCATTCAAGAGAGCTTCATCCAGAAGTTCTATTTGTGCTTAAAAGTGAAGATTTTATTTAGGGTTTGAAGATTATTGAAGGTCTTTCAAGTGCAGACCCGAAGATTCATCATTGGCAGCCGTTAACGATCAGTTTCCAAGCTTTGTGTTGGCTGCTACAGTGACGCGTGAACAGTACCCGCGCTACAGTGACGCAAGAACAGCACCCATGCTACAGTAAAAACGCTACAGTGATTCGCTACAGTAATTTGCTACAGTGATGTGCTTGGTTGGTGTTGCTTCATCGACATTTTGAGAGGGTTTCTATTGCTGTGATCATTTCCAGAATTTGCTAGTATGCTGATATGAAGTCTGCTGTAGCTGATCAGAGGGTTTCAAGGCATGTTTACCTGTGAGTTCATAAATTGTAACTCCTAGATTTTCTGGGTATTGTTGTTTTAGATAATAGGGGTTATTTTATGAACTGGGTTGTCAATACATTATGAAAATAATGAGTATTTAAGCTGGTATAAAAATCTGGAATTTTCAGCTGTGTATTTCCATTGCAATTTCAGTTTTGAGTAAAAAAATTATTATTGCAACATCTCCTATTTTGCGGCATTATATTGTTGTATCAAACCATTGGCAATATATGATCAAAACACAAAGAAAAGCACAAACCCATCAAACACAAGACAAAAAACTTTATTATTCAGCATAGTTGGGGTTGAGAGACACCTGGTCTCTTACAGTGGTATCAGAGCCAAGATCCTGCCATCCTGTTGGGAGAACAAAAAGAAATTTGAGTTGCTACAATGGAATTCAGTGGATTTTCCGAACAGTTCATAAGGGAATGTGAACATGATGCTTCCATATTCCGTGCAGAATATCAGAGTATGTCAGATGAGTTCAAGAATGATGTTTCTTTTGACTGCTACTTGAATTGTGTGTTGATTTGGTATCCTGGAAAAGTGGGTGTGGTCAATTACATTAGAAGAACAATGAAAGAAAAAGCAGAACATTCTATTGATGAAGGGATCGAGAAAGAAGCAGAAGTGCTTGTTTGTGGTTTGCAGCCCACAAATATGGAAGTGTGTGAAGATATTGTTATATCAGCAGCTTCTACCACGCCAGTTGAGCTTGAGGTGACTATGGACTCATTGCAGAGCGCCCAGTTGGCCCTTCAGGAGTCACAGTCACGGTTGGACGTGCTTACCATGGAGTTGAGTTTGACACAGTCTCCACCAGCTGCAGATACAGTACAGTTACATATAGTGGCAGTCGGTGAGGATCATACATCCACGGGTTGTAGAGAGGATGTGGTAACATCCATGCCAGATACAGGGGCAGTTGACTCAGTTGGGATGAGTACTTGGATTGAGAGCAGCAGAGGACCACATGTTACATCAGGTTCTCTTGTGGTCAGTACGATGACAAATGATACAGGTTCGATAGTTGATGGCTCTTGTGTGGCTATGGTGGATTCTCCTGAGAGTTGTGTGTTAGTACACGACGTTACTCCATCATCTTCACAAGGGACTCACAGAGTGTCATCTGGTTGGGAGTATGGCTCTCATGTAGATTTGTTTCCCTCTCTTGGAAGCAAATCTGTTACTTCATCCCATGCAGCTGATTTTGGATGCCAGCTTGTTGTATTTCAGAGTCAGAGGGATCAACTGCTTGATTCAAGTGTTGTTAGTGATGAGCCATTGACAGAGGTTGGAGCATTTTACCGTGACTACACAGTGAGGAGTGCTCATCACTTTTCTTTTGATCCACACATAGAGGACTTGATGATGCATCGATGTGGATTGGCTCCAGGATTATACCATCCTTTGTGGGATGGGTATTCACCATCTACAGAAGATGGGATTAGCGGCTGCAAGTGCCCGACTCAGCTATTTGTGGGGGATTATTTGCAGGGACAGCTGTTAGTTATACATCATGCCGATATGTATCCAACAGGGTTTGCTACTTCTATGTCACAAAATTTTCTTATGGGTACATGGTTACAGGATGACTATGGTCTCAGTTGGCATGATGATTTGGTTAGTTATCACATCCATGGGAGTTTACCGGGAGCTGTAGAGAGATATTGTGTTAGAGACTCTCACAGATATTTTTATCTCTATATGGCGAATGGATGTGGGGTTCGGTTGTTTTGGGATCCTGGTGGCGACAGGTTTGGTATAGTGTATTGGATGGGTCCCATTGGTTTGCTTCACCACTTCTGGCATAGTGAAGTTGAGATCAGAGTAGCACAGAGGAAGTCAGAGGGTATTAGGCATGGCAGACTTCCATTCCGGGTTTGGGATCCAGGGATATCTTGCGCAACTATGTTTATGCTAGTGCTACAGGAGTCGGTTAGGGATGTGTGGGACATTTCACAATTCTTCTTTTGGGCCTTCCGAGGATTGGAGTTTCTTTGCAGTGGAGATTGCTTGGGGACAAGCAATTTCAAGGAGGGCGGATTGTAATGTCCCCATTTTGCGAGCATCAGAGTTCGTAAGGATTAGCCTATCATTTGACCCTCGTAGGCTGACAAATGTGATGAGAGGGTCTTCCTTGGCAGTTATCGAGAGTTTCAGGACGTTACTCCTTCAGTTGATTCAGGTTTGGGCCCTAGCAGACGTTTCCAGAGTGATTTACAGATACTTACTATTTATAGTAAGTCAGGCAGGCAGGAGTTGCTATTTTTAGCAGGGCACCTGGTTCAGTTGGTCAGCTCAGTTTCGACCTAGTTTGATGATCTGATGAACATACAGTGTTTACTTGGGCATTTAATATTTATTAAATGTTTATTAATTTGACTTTATAATATAAAGTCACTTTAATGAAATATTAAAATTATTAAATGGCGAGTTATAAAGTATTTAATACTTTATAAAAGAGGGGTTAAAATAATAATTAAATGAGCATTTAATTATTAATCAAAAGGGGACGCCATTTATTAAATATTTGTCCTAAGTCAAAAAGGGCGAAATTAATCATTTATTTAAATGATTATTAAAAGATTGCTTTGGGTCGAATTCTTGAAAGGAGATATATATACTGCCAAGACAAATCGAACTCATTATGATATGATTATTGGATTGAGCATTTGTTTTGATGAGAATTTCTCTGAGAAGGAGAAGCCTAGGGTTTCTGTCTCTCAAGCCATTAAAGAACGATAAACTCTTTAGTGTTGCAGCCATTTGAGGTGGTGAAATATCCATTGAATTTGGCATTCAGGAGAGCTTCATCCAGAAGTTCTATTTGTGCTTAAAGGTGAAGATTTTATTTAGGGTTTGAAGATTATTGAAGGTCTTTCAAGTGCAGACCCGAAGATTCATCATTGGCAGCCATTAACGATCAGTTTCCAAGCTTTGTGTTGGCTGCTACAGTGACGCGTGAACAGTACCCGCGCTACAGTGACGCAAGAACAGTACCCACGCGCTACAGTGATTCGCTACAGTGATGATGTGCTTGGTTGGTGTTGCTTCATCGACATTTTGAGAGGGTTTCTATTGCTGTGATCATTTCCAGAATTTGCCAGTATGCTGATATGAAGTCTGCTGTAGCTGATCAGAGGGTTTCAAGGCATGTTTACCTGTGAGTTCATAAATTGTAACTACTAGATTTTCTGGGTATTGTTGTTTTAGATAATAGGGGTTATTTTATGAATGGGTTGTCAATACATTATGAAAATAATGAGTATTTAAGCTGGTATAAAAATCTGGAATTTTCAGCTGTGTATTTCCAATGCAATTTCAGTTTTGAGTAAAAAAATTATTATTGCAACATCTCCTATTTTGCTGCATTATATTGTTGTATCAAACCATTGGCAATATATGATCAAAACACAAAGAAAAGCACAAACCCATCAAACACAAGACAAAAAACTTTATTATTCAGCATAGTTGGGGTTGAGAGACACCTGGTCTCTTCAGATCATCCACTTAACGTTTTATTTTATCCAAAACTTCTTTCTCTCACTCAAGACATCTTTGATGATAACCTTAAGACGATATATGTGTCTTCATATATTCAATTTTTTAAGGATAACTTATGAGATGCATCATCCCAATGTTCTCAATAGGCAAGGTACCCATTTCAACAAGAGGAATCTCATAAGGGACTAAAGTTTTGAGTTCGAATATTCTTTTTCAAAATAAAAGTTGAGCTACTTTTTCTTCCTTTTATTGGAGAAAGTCATGATTTTTGTCTTGCTGGTGTCAACTTGCATACCTAACTCCTTGCATAATTATTCTAAGGCATATAAATTCTCTTGTAACCCTTGTTAAGATTTAGTAATAAAGATGAAATCATCAACATATAGGAGAAGCCTCACAACATACTCTCCCAAAATAACACTATCTCCACTTTGCATATTTAGCTATTCTTCTAGTTTGTCAAGACAAAGAAGTGTATGGGAAAGAGGACACCCTTGTTTGACACCTATGTCACTTCAAATTTTTTTGGAAAGACCTACCCAATTCTTGATTTTTACTCAAATTTCCTCATAAAACCTATGAACAATGCCTATATATTGTTCTCAATGCCAAGATCGTTCACTCTATACCATAATTACGTTGAGAGGCGTCTACAGTGGCATCCCACAATTTGTATAAAGTTTTTGAAGCTGCATTTAAAATCACAAACAAGTGGAAGTCACATGCAATTACAGTAGATTATGAAACAAAAAAATCAAATCAAAGAAATTTGATGAAACAAAAAGAACAAATAAATAAATAAACAATAAAAATAATTCAATAAAAAAGAACAAATAATATTTTTTATCGCAAAGAGAAATCAAATATTTGATTACAAATATAAATCAATCAAAAAAGAAAATTAGAGAATGATAAGTCTCCGCTTATTTTATATATATTAATATTTAATATATGTATACTAGTTTAATCTTAGAAATCATATCAAAAGCTTTCTTGAAGTCAACAAAACAACAATATACTTTCTCTTTCACTCAAACACGGAAAATTTCATTGCAAACAAGATTGTCACTGAAAAGGCATCTCAGGAACTCTACACCCCCACGTCCTCACCACTATTATGGTCATCAAAATTATATGTAGAAGAGCTCATGAGAATGAAAAGTAGACTCGATGTTCTAAAAACAAAGGGGATGTATGAAGAAAGGAGGTTTAAAATAGTTACTAAGGAAAATTGTGCACTAGGAAAGGATAATAAAATACTACAAGATCAAATTTTAAATCTGCAAGTTAACATGGAGAGGGGACAACAAGAATTGGTCACTCTATAGCAAGACTTAGACCAGTTAAAAACAACAAAAAACGAGAAATTGGTAGTGGAGGGAGGAGAAATATAATAGAGTTAAAGGTGATCCAATCAACATTAGCAGACTTAGAGGTAAAAGAGAATCAATTAAGGGAAAAGATAGAAGAGACCAAATCATGGTCATAAGTGGTGAGTGGATCATCAAATGAGCAAAAATGAATCATTGAAAAACAAGTTAAAATACAACTAAGAGAAGAAAAAGATAAACAAAACAAGGTTACAAACATTATTATTAAAGGTTTGAGAGACTTTAGGGAGAAGGAGAGAACTGACATCCTAACAAGATACTTTCTTAAAGATAAGTTGATGTGGACAATGCATATTCAACAATCTAACATAATTGGAAAAAAGATAGATGGAGGAAGAGATAGGCATGTAAGAGTCACCTTGAGAGATTTAGAAGATAAGAATAGGATTCTAAAAAATAGGGGGTTACTTAAAGGTACACATATTTATCTAGATGAAGATTTGACCTTCGAGCAGGAAGAAGAAAAAAGGAAATAATGGGAGAAGGTGAAAACAACAAGAAATGAAGATAAGTGGGCTTGGTTGAAGAAATAGGAATTAGGGGCCCCACATGACTACCTACATGTTGTAAGCTGGAATTGTAGAGGATATCCATGGAGAAGAGGACCTGGTTTGGGGCCCATAGCAAAAGGAAAGGATATTATCATTCTTACAGAAATACATGAACATGATGGCTACAAAGTTCTAGATTTCGAAGGGTATAAGAAAGTTTCAATTTGGAATGAAGGGAATGAAACAGGCAAAGGTCATGGAGGGGTTACAATGCTAATAGATGAGAAGTGGTAGGGAATTGTTGAATTTGTAAAAGAAGACTCAAATAAACAATACATATGGCTGCAAATAACAAAAATGGGGTAACTTTTAGTTTAGTTGCTTGCTACTTTACTCCAAAAAATTCAAAGTTTTATAAGAAGCAAAATTTAGACAATGAAGACCTGTATGCATCACTAAAAAAAGATATCTCTATTTTTAACATACTTGGAGATGTGGTTTTAATGGGTGACTTTAATGCAAGGACGACTAATAATCAGTCTCTTCAGTTGAGCAGTGAAGCCAAAGGGGAGAACAATCCTTTATGGTTGGAGGAAGGTGGTGGTCTTCATTGGGAAAGAACATCTCAAGATGATAATGGCACTGTGAACTTGTTTGGGACTGAATTACTTGGGCTTTGTAGTTTGTTTGGCACAGTTATTTGCAATGGGGTGAGAAATTGGCTGAAGTTTGGGGGAATCACTTACAAAACTTATAATGGTCAAAGTGTGGTGGATTACGTGGTTTGCTCTCAAAGTTTTAGTTCTAGACTACTGTAGTTTGACATTGAGGACTGCCCTATTGAGATGAAATCTGACCACTTACCTCTTCGTGTTAAGCTTCACATTTCTCCAATCAACGAACACAATAGGAAAGTTCAACACATGCAAAAAAAATCCCTTCCTAAGGGTAAAATCCTCATAAATTAGGAAAATAAAGAAATATTTAGTGCTTTTCTTAAGCAACATTTCCATGATTTGAAAAATAAAGGAGAGATTAAAGCTGCTGAAGAGGTTGATGTCCACATTCACAACAATTTGCTAATCTCGATAATCCACAAGGCATTAAATGCATGCAAAAGGTCTCACCCTAAGGTGGGGGCTGCAAACACCTTTTCGACAAATCCATGGTATGATGAAGAATGTAAGGCAACCAAGAGATCGCTAAAGGAGACTGAAATGGACAAAGAACACAAGAAAAAATATGAAAAATTAGTGTAGTCCAAAAAAACAAAGTATGTTAATGAAAGAAGAAAGGAGCTAATCTATCTTGGGAAATAGAATCCTAAAGGATTTTGCAGGGAACTGTAGCAAAAGAAAAAGAAGTTGGAAAACAATATTATGGGTGCCCAATAGTTAGAGTATGCTAGGCTCCTTTATGAGCGGGTCCACGAGAAAGGCTACCTCCCAGTTGTTAACACATAATGAAACTATTCACTGTGGATGATATTAAAAAAGGAATAAAGAACTTAGCAAGTGGTAAAGTGCAAGACATAGATGGGATACGGGCTGAATTTTTAAAGTGGGGGATTGAAACTCTTGCCCCTCACATAAAAAGAATTTTCAACAATGTCAATTAGGAAGGTTTTCCTTTGGAGTGGACTACTAGTGTGGTCATTACTTTGTTTAAAAGTTGTGATATCAATAACCCATCTAACTACCGCACAATTATGGTCAATCCTATCTTTGACAAACTCTTTGGAAGCATGATTGAGTGTAGGATCAACAACTGGGAAAAAAATGAGGGCAAAAGGGCAAAGGGGCAGGTAGGTTTTAGGGCGAAACACTCTACCATTGATCACTACATCACCCTTAGGCACTTGATTGAGAAAAATTGGGAGAGTCAGGGTGAGGAAGCTTATTGTTGTTTTGTAGACTTCAAGAAAGCTTTTGACACAGTGCCTAGGGACAAAATTTGGAATAGGATGGAAGAATTAGGCATTCCAAATGTGTATATAGCAGCTCTTCATAGATATATATGAGAAGGTTAATGCTAAAATTAGAACAAGTGAGGGTATGTCAGAATGTTTTGGCAGCGACATTGGAGTTAAGCAGGGCTGCCCTCTATCTCCCACACTTTTTGGGCTATACATTGATAAGTTGGAAGCTTGGTTAAGCAAAGATGGTGGGGATGGTATTCAATTGGCAGGTTACGTAGTGAAATTACTTCTATATGCTGACAATCTTATTTTAATTTCAAAAACAACTCATGGGTTAAGAGAACATTTGAAAGCTCTAGAACACTTCTGTCAGGAAGTTGGGATGCAGGTGAACACCACCAAAACCAAAATCATGATTTTCTCATTGAACAGAAAAGATAAACAACATACCTTTCTTTTTGAAGGCAACCCGTTTGATATAGTGAAAGAATACAAATATCTTGGGATCGACTTTCACTATAAACTCAGATGGGAGACTTGTAAAGCACAAATGATATAGAGAGGTTGGAAAGCCTCTGACCTGCTTCAAAATAGATGTAGAAAAGTTGAACTTTGGGATTGGAAAACCAAGAAAACTTTATTTGGTTTACTTGTCACATTGATTGCACTTTATGGGTGTGAAGTGTGGGGAAACAATATGTCAAAGTGTAGTTGGAGACAAATAGAAAGAATCCAAAAACACCTAATAACAAGCAATCTCAAAGTTAAAGCCATAATCACATATGAAATTATTTTAGCTGAAGCGGGTGCTTTTCCCTTGGAGGCATTAGTGATAACCCCGTTGAAAAGTTATCTAAAGAAGGTTGAAAACATGGACAACCACTGATGGCCCAAAATGATTATGGAGGAGGCACTAAATCATAGAAAGAAAACTTAGATGAAACAAAATAAGAAGTGGTTGAACAAGTGGGACATCAAATTACATGAGTGTCCTAGCACCAATAGTGAAATAAAAAATTATGTGAGGGAAAAATTTAGGATTGCCATGTGGTCAAATTAGATTGGGTGAAAACAAAATACTATGTCAAAGAGTTTAACCCGACAAAGGATTATGGTGAAAAAACCTATTTAGGGGCTACTATTAAAGGGAAAGCAAGGGTGTTAGTTGCATAGCTAAGGACGGGATCACATCATCTTAGGTGTGAGATCGGTAGATGGAAGTTACCTAAGGAAACTTGGGAAGAAAGAACTTGCATATTTTGCAATAAGGGGGTGGTGGAGACAAAATGGCACTTTGTCATGGAATGCACAACTTATGATGACATCCATAATTAGTATGCAAATAGTTTGGGTGTGGACAATATGCAACAATTATTTGAGGAAGATAGGATCAACCAAACGACCAACCTTCTAGGGAAAATCAATAGTAGGAGATCCAACTTGAAAAAGAGCATGAAAACAAATTAAATTTTGTCTTGGTCCCATAGACTGTTTAATCTTGTGAACGTCATTAAAATCGTTCATTCATTCACTCTCCCAAACTTTTTCAATAATATATCTCAAAATAATACCATGATCTATAATTGAATGCTTTGATCTAAAACCTACTTACCCTCTTTACTTGCTTACTTTCTACATATATTTAAAAATAAATAAAAAAATAAAAATGATTACGATTCTCATTTACACAAATTCAGTTCCATCTACCATGCAAATCTGTTGGTCCCAAATTGCTATCGGCCTTCCTAAACTGCTATGCCATGGCTTCTCTATCGACTACTATGTGACGCTGGTTAAAAACCAATACAATAAAGTCAACTAAAAGGTTGGGCCGTCCCAAAATTTCGAAGGGATGAACTGGGGCCCGGGGGTCACCGTGGCAGCGGCGAGATTTGCTTTAAGTAGTTATTTCATAAAAGCTGTAATGTCACATCAAAAAGGTGGCATTTGGCATAGCTGGAAATATTCAAATTAAGCCCGGAGATACATAGCTGCCGTTGCAGAGTCTTCATCCTTCAGTTGCCTACATTCCAAAGGTGAAGTGTCGAACACATTACAAGAAAGAAATTGACATAACATATGGACCATGATCTGTTGCACCTATGTTGCCATCCCAACTAACACATCATTTTATTTCAACCTATTATCATCATTTTATGCAATCATTTGCATATTTCTTCAATTTACATCGTTAAGTATTTGCACCTCAAAGCTTTTCCTGGCAAAGATATTTTGAATAGCGGTACGTTGGAGAAGTTCTGGAGATTGACTAAAGTATAACGCTTGTAAGTTTTGTAAAATTCTTTACATTATTTTGCTGAAATTTGCGAGCGATCTTTTTATCGCTTTGATGTTAGGTTAATTCCCTGGGGTGGAGCTTAGAACCGGTATAATTATACTTTTGGATTTTCATCTTTGTGACAAATGTCGGAAAATGCATGCTTAATTTGATGTTTTCATAGAATAACAATTAGCTTCCATGATATGTAGTGATTTGTTCTTGTAGCTGACAAATCGAGAAGATCTTAGCAATATTTTGCACAAATCTTCTGGGTTCGACCGCTTAATTATGTTTAGATTCTGAGGTTTTAGGTCTCACATTTGGATTCATTATCTTAGCAATAAATTTTTGTTCCATCGTCTTTTGTGTAACAAGCCAGTTAGGCTTGTTTAATTTTGGCTTGGTCCTGTTTTTTAAGCCTTTTCTTAAGTTTCTGCTGAGGTGCATTACACTGGCCGACTCTTACTTTACCAGACCAGTCCACAATAAACCAGAAAATGCTATTTCTGGAATTTTAATTGCCAAAGAAGCCATTATAGGCTTTGGCTTCCTTTGGTTGTTGTCTCGAGGACACCCTGAGAGCCAACGTATTCCTGCCATCTTTGAAGATACTAGGCTTGCAAAAACATGGGGTTTTGTTATCATAATTGATAATAAAAGGTTCTCTCTAGAAGGAATCTGAAGCGATGCAATTTGACCCTTGGGTTGCTCTTTATGCACTCATAAAATGCATTGTATCGCAGGTGTGGGTTTGCTGTTCCATAGGCTACTTTGGTAGCTTCGGTTTTAATAAAAGAGGGTAAAAACTTTATTGAATCATAACAGCATTACAAAGTCCAAAGAAGGAAGCCACAAGGGGCCAAAACAAAAATTAATTCACACCCAAGAAGCACCTCATATCCTCTGCAACCCACTCCTCAAGAACAGGGGCCATATCAACAGGGAGATTGCTCCAATCATCCACAGACCAAGAATCAGTCTTTTCTGACGCCCATCTAGCCAGCCCATCAGCCACCCTATTCCACTCCCGTGGAATATGGCGGAAAACAATGGAGTCCAAGGTAGAGCACAAAGAAATAATCTGTTTGACAACCACAGCTAGCTGCCAATTCACATCCTCCAAATTTTGATTATTCAACATATCAATAACCACCTGAGAATCAGCTTCACAAACAATCCGCCGCCATCCAAGGGAAACCGCACGCTCAACCGCCAAGAGAATAGCGCTAGCCTCCATAAGATTATTAGTTTGCAAACCACGATACATAGAAAAGAAGAAAACCACCACTCCAAGGCTATCTCTACCAATACCACCAACCCCAGCATGCCCAGGGTTACCCCTAGAAGACCCATCAGTATTAATTTTCAACTCCCCTAGAGCAGGTGGGCACCAAAAGCCCTCACGAGCAACCCTCTCACGCCCACGCCTACGATGCACTTTACTCATAATACACTTCCCCCCGGTGGCAAGACCCAGGGAATTTACAACACCCAAGTCCCCAGGAGCAATCGGCACAGACAAGTCACACTTTGCAGTCAAAGTCTCCAGCAAAGCCCCAAGAATTCGCCTCCAAAGTTGCCCCACGAGCAATTTTTTATCCAAGAATATTCTTCTGTTACGTTCCAACCAGATTTGCCAAACAATCAAACTAGGACCAATGCTCCAAGCAATTTTAAGAAAAGAGGTTGTAGCAGGAGAAGAACCCTGTCTCTTCCAAAAATCCTCCAAAGAAGAGACATGGCAGCATGGTAAGCTCCAAAGATTCCACCAGTGATGCCAGATAGTCTTAACAAAAGAGCACTGAAAAAACAGATGTGATAAGCATTCATCATGCTGACCACATAGAATGCACATGGAGGGGCCCTGGAACCCACGTTTGCAAAGATTATCCCAAGTAAGACACTTACCTTGAACCACGAGCCAAGAGAAAAAATTACACTTAGGCCAAGCAAATTTATTCCAAGCATGCTTCCACCAAGAAACCTGGGAGCTTCCAAAGACCTGTTTATCCAAAACCTGATAACCAGAGGCAACCAAAAATTTTCCTTTCAAGTCAGGTCCCCAAGCAAGCACATCAGCCCCTTGGAGAGAATTGCAGACACGACTCGATAAAATCTTAGCAAGCTCTTGACGATCCTCCACTGCACCACCAGGAGGCCAATCCAAGGGGCTCTTCCACCTAGACACAGAAATTTGACCCAAAGATTGTTGAGATTTAAAATCAGCCACATGACTCCAACCCGCCTCCACAAAAATCTGGCACAAATCTTGGAGATGGGGATGAGATGACACAATGGGTGGGTATCCATCCCAAGAATCATACCAGAAAAGAGCATCTCGACCCCCATTACAAATCCAAAAAAGTCCCTGTTTAACCAACTTGGCACCACGTTTAAGGGTACTCCAGATCACAGAGCCTTTCCCCTCCATACTAAACCTAGATACCTCCCTACTTTCTACTGCCCCCAAATATTTGAAGGTCAGAATTTTAGCCCAGCACATATGCTGTTGAGAGCACCAGCGCCAATACAACTTAGCAGCCAAGGCCTGCCCATTCAAATCAGCCCACCGTAAACCAAGACCCCCCTCTTGCTTTGGCCTACAAACAACATCCCACTTCACAAGACTCCATTTTCTATGAAGAAGATTACCAGCCCACAGAAACTGACGAGACAATTTCTCGAAATCTCTAATAAAACTTGAAGGAGCAGAAAGAACAAAGCATTTATAAATAGGAAGAGCCTGGACCACCGACTTTAAAAGAGTCACTCTACCTGCTGAAGAAAGCCACCTGCAAGTCCAATGACTGACCAATCCTCGAAACTTATCAAGAGTCTCTTGCCAAAACCTTTTGGGGAGAGAGCGAACAACAAGAGGGATTCCAAGATAGGAAAAAGGAAGCGAACCAATCTGAAACCGAAGGATACCAGCAATTCTCCTTTGAATACCTTTAGGAGTGTGGAAGAAATATATGAAGGACTTCCCCTCATTTATGCATTGCCCAGAAGCTGCCAAGTAACTGTCCAAAACACTGCGCCAATTGAGAGCCTCCTCCACCTTAGCCCTACCCATCAAGGCAGTATCATCTACAAATTGCAGATGAGACTGAGGGGGAATACCATCTCCCCAACTCCATCCCTGAAGCAATCCACTAGCAACCTGAGCACGAATGAGTCTTCCCAGGCCTTCCGCAAGGAGGATGAATAAGTAAGGAGATAGGGGATCTCCTTGCCTAAGGCCTCTAGAAGCACCAAACAAACAAGTGGGCTCACCATTGATAAGCACCGAAAAGGAGGAGGAAGTGACACAACTCCTAACCCATTCAATCCAACCCTCAGCAAAGCCAAAAGCTCCAAGGATTTTAAATAGAAAACTCCATTTAACACGATCATAAGCTTTAGCCATGTCTAACTTGATAAGCATAGATTTATCTTTTGAGGATTCCATAGAATGGATGGCCTCAGCAGCAATAACTACCCCATCCATGATCTGTCTTCCAGCAACAAAACCCCCCTGCTCTTCAGAAATTAAGTCATCAAGCCAAGGCTTCAGCCTTTCTGCGATCAACTTAGTAATAATTTTATACACAACATTACATAGAGCTATAGGCCTAAACAAATCCAAGGAGTTAGCTCCCATCTTCTTAGGAATAAGAGCTAAAAATGTAGCATTTAGGGACTTCAACATTTGTTTATGTATAAAGGATTCTTGGACAACCTCTAAAAGGTCCAATTTAACCACTTCCCAGAACTCCTGAAAAAATTCAATGGGGAATCCATCAGGCCCAGGAGCTTTACCTTTCTTCATCTGGAATACAACCTTCTCAAGCTCCGACAAGGTAATAGGAGCAAGCAATGATTCATTCATTTCATTAGTCACCAGCTTCGGGATACAATCTAAAATTTTAGCTTCATCCTCCTCCGCAGGAGGCGAATCCTCAGAGAAAAGGGTAGAGAAATATCGAATGCATTCAGCTGAAATAGAGGCTGAAGAGGACAAAGATTCCCCATTAGGCAACAGAATAGAAGAAATAGCATTACCTTGTCTCCGATCCTTAACTGAGTTATGGAAGAAAGCAGTGTTTCGATCCCCAGCCTGGAGCCATTCAATACGAGACTTTTGTTTCCAAAAAATCTCTTCTCTTAACTCCCATTCCTCAAGCTCTTTTGTTGCAGCAACCTCTAATAAACTCAGCTCCTCTGAGAGGCCTTGATCTCGAATTTGTCTGGTAATTAGGTCTAGATTATCTCGCACCTTTTGCTTTTCCTGAAATAAATTACCAAAATGCTGCCTATTCCATCTCTTCAATCTGTATTTAACATACTGGAGCCTCTTTGAGAAAGAGTACATGGCAGTGCCATATGCTGGCTTCCCCTGATCCCACCAACTAGGGAGCAAAACATGAAGAGATTCATCCCTAAGCCACATGAGTTGGAACTTAAAGGTCTGTCTAGCACACCGTTGAGGCACATCAACCACTAGCTTAATAGGCCAATGATCAGAACCACGACCATCCAAAATTTCAGAGCTTATCAACCACCTGTCCCCCACCCAAAAACTAGACACCAAAAATCTATCAAGTCTTTCAGAAATAGAGGCATCGCCAATTCTCCTATTATTCCAAGTAAAAAGACCATTGCCAGGTTTGATATCCACAAGATTCAAAGCAGAGATGTCCTGGAGCAATAATGCAGAAGCCTCCAACCTTGCAATACCACCTCGTTTTTCTGCAAGCTCCGTGATAGCATTAAAATCGCCTCCAATAATCCAAGGATGGTAGGGAAATAAGCTGCGAACTAAACGAATGTTGGACCACAAAAGTTGCTTTCCTTGCAACTCCACAGGCGCATACACATTGGAGAAGAGAGAAATTTCCCCTGACATAAAACAAGAGGCCACCATGGAAAGGGAGGACCTGAAAGACACCCACCAAAGGGGGCAAATCTTACGCGGGTTCCATAAACATGCCACCCCGCCAGAAGACCCTTGAGCACCAATGCATTGGCATCCACCATTCCCCCATAACTTAGGAACTAGATCCATCATACCCTCCACAGAGAGCTTAGTCTCCTGCAAAAAAAGAACATCAGGCGAATGACACCTAATCAAATCCCGAACAGCTTTTTGTCTAGGGCCACTGTTCAAGCCCCTAACATTCCAAGAGAGAACTATCATTTCGAGGGGCATGAAAAATGCGAATCCAGAGTCTTGACTGACCCTGACTCCACCAAAGTCTCCCCTATCATCTTAATCTTTTCCTCATCCTTCTTCCTTCCCAGCTTAGAAATTTTCTCCGGCCCCCCCTTCTTGAGAACTTTTTGCAGAACACCCAACTGAGAGGATGCCTTAATATTCTTCTTGCCCACCTCTGGACCAACTTTTTGCAAGAGGTGAACCTTATCTACACTATCTTTCACTACCTCAGCACTACCACCCAACTCATCCTGAACCTCCATTTGACGATCTGTCCCTAGAGCCAAAGTCCCATCAGTAAGCGGAGCCATAATCCCCTCTGAGTTGAGCAAAACCTGACTAGAATCTTTCCCAACCTCATCTAAGCATGGCACTCCCATACCCCCCTCCTGTTGGGGAGCAAGCATTGCCTCAACTAAAGGGCCATGCTGATCAATATCCAGAGTCCCATGATCTAGATCCAAAAATCCTGGGTTCACCTCCTGTTGACTAAGATCCTCTAGCACCTCAAACCTGTTGAAGGTGTCCTCCTCCTGCCTGTCCTTCAAAGTCCTTTTATGACCTTTATTTCTGTTTCGGCCTCTAACGGGAATAAATCCATCTTCCCTACCACCAGAACCCTGAATGGGGTCCTTGCCCTTATCCACCCTAGGTGGATTAGCCGAAGGTTGAGAAGAATGAGCCTCCAAAGGCTTGGCCTTTGGACATCTGCGCAGGAGGTGACCATACTCATGACAGAAACGACAACGGAAGGGAAGTGTTTCATAATCCAGCTGTTGCACCCATGAATAATCTCCTGCACTCACTTCTAACGAGTCTGGCAATGGCTTACTTAAATCAATTTCTACACAAAACCGGGCAAAAGTCATTACCTTTTTGAATTGTGTTTGCTGAGAAGAACCCACAGGTTTCCCCAGCTTCGAGGCTAATAGGCACAACACATCCTCTCGCCAGCATTCCACAGGGAGCCTTGGAAGACGGACCCAAACCGGAACCCGATTCGGAAGTTCCTCTGCCGGGTTGAAGCCAGCATGCCATGGCTTAATAAATAAGCCCACCTGGTTATAAAAATACGGGCCCCCTTCAAAAATCCTATTCCGATCAGCCAAACAATCAAAAGTAACCATGAAGTAGTTATTTGCCAGGAGGCGGATCTCCATCTCTCCCTCAGGCATCCATGTCTTTTGAGCCCACATCTCCAAGAATTGCAAAGAAATTTTCAAACCTAAGAATTTGCAATAAAGAGAATGTCGTGCATAATAATCAATGTCTTCAGCCAACATCTCCATTGGAATGACTACGCTCGGCCTCTCTTTACACCGTTCGAGGCACCCATTAATCTTCGGAATTCTAGGCCCCCCTACCGAGCCCATCTCGACTTTCTCAGGTTCCACCGAGAAAAGATTATTATCAAAAATCTTCGAACCCTGTGGAGAGGGTTTCGATCCAAAAGCAGAACGAAAGTCCATATTGGGACAAACCCTAGAAGATTCTCCAGTATCCATCAAAGAGCACACAACGCAAGATGAGCAAGCAAGGCCCAAATAAAACCAAGAGCCCTTCGAAGAAGGCACACTCCACTGGACACCAAGGTCGCAACCCCCCAACCCCAGAATACACACCTGCTGCAAAAGAAAAGAGCCTCCCCCCAAATAGCGTAAAAAAACCCACCCCCAAGAAGCTTCAGAGAAGAAGAGAACAAATCCGACCCCCAACTACACATGCAACCACCAAAAGACCACATGCAGGCCGAGCCTAGATGGCTGCGGCCTCATGCAGCGCTTGCAGAGCCATCCTCAAGCTCGCCTACGTAGCTTCGGTTTGGCTCTTTTTATTTTTATTTTTATTTTTGAGCTGGGTGGGGCTCAAGGCTCAAATACTAACCTATGCTTATCATTATACCTAATTTCAAAGCTTGTCTATAAAGAAATTTTGTAACAGGGAATATGCACTGATCACAATGAGCCAGGCTTTTGTTAAGGTCTTCATCCATGGAATGGATAAACAGTCGGGTTGCTCTCATGGAAATGAATTTTTGAATGATGGCAGAAAATCCCAAATAGTATTTTTCTATGATCAGTGCCCCTATTGCTAGCTCAAGAGTTCTGAACTTGCATTCTTAGCAGAATATGAGAATCCAACGCATAGAATAATCCGCCATTCCAGAGTTCGTAAATTTTATGTCTAGGCCTTTCTTTAGCCCAACTATTGAAATTTTCATATATCGTCAAAAAACCAGTGCTGAGACATTATGGTGTAATGATAACTATATATTTTTATGTATATATTGGCCAGGGGAAGACCGAGAAAGATTTACTTGTTTGCTGAAATATTATAAATTGTCAGTGTCACATCAACCTTTAGGTGATTAACTTTCATTTGTGTAATGTCCTTCAGACTATAGGGCATAATAACTGCAAACTTTACAGTATAATATATTCAGCCAATTTAGAGGCACATTGACATGACTCTTAGTTTCATCCGATCAGCTTCTGTAATATTTATTTAAAATAAATAAAATGAGGTTTCTTATTTACCTGACATACTATTAGAATACATCTCCTCATAAAACAGTCTTTTTTTATTGATCTTTATGATATTTGTAGGAAATTAATTTTTCCTATAAGAAATGATTTTTTTTACTGACATGTGAACACAGAATGTATGGCAACCATATCACCACAAGCACCTCAAAAACAAAAAATTGTTCAGCCTTTTATCAAGGTTCGTAAACCAATTTAAAAAAAATAAAATCTTGAGTCGTCTTTTCTGAAAAAGCATAACCCTTCCCAGACAAAAGTATTGATTTCTTAGGATTGAAATTACGGTGATTAAAAAGACCAGGGTGAGATACTTGCAGTGTTCTTCAGATAAATCTAGGTGGTTGTTACAAAATATGTAAAAACCAATAGGTTTGCAGAAAAGTGATTTTCAATATATAAATGCTTGCAAATCAACGAATAGAGTTAACAGAAAAGGTAATAGTTGGCCCCTGCTCTCCTGAATAGTGTGCATTGCTTGTACAATATTTCACCAGTCACAAGTGGGATAAACAAGAAATAATAATCAACTTTTCTGAATGACGAGAATGTTGAGTAATCAAGTAAGGGTTTGATTAGTTGAGACCAAGAAACGAAGTAGAGTCTTTGTGTAGTAAGTTCATTGTAATGATCCTCTTTGATATTTTTATAAATTCTGTAATATTTCTTTGTATTTTCTGATTATGCAATAAAGAAAGAAATATGAAATATAGGATAGCTGCTAATGTACTTCCATAGTTATCAAATATTATTATTATAATGGCAAAGATTTGAAAACCAAGAAATACTAATACAAATTACTACAAATATCCCTTAATATTCAGATATTTTAAATAATAGTAAATTATGTCAAAGCTGTAGTCTATCTACCTACAAGTCTAGCCATTGTAGCTTTTTTTTCTGAGTTTGGCCGTACAACAACTTATAAAATATAATATGTCAGCAAATTGAAGACAAGAGGGTATGGCAATTGCTAAATCAAAACCCAATACTTTTGGAATGTTATGGATCCCTTTTTGCTTGGTATGATGGCCAATAAAATCTATTCCTTCTTCATATTAACCATGCCACCTTTTTGACTAGTACGATGCTTCATGCATTATGGCCAATAATTCTTTGTTATAAATAGAGAATCATTTTTCTAGTTCTCTCAACTTCCTGCTTTATGGAATGCCTTTCTGCATCAACACAACTCTAATTTCTTCCCTGACACATCATATTTTATGACAAATGGAAGAGAGAAATCTAGTACAACTAATATAGGACATGAGCTCATTACCTCCTCAAGTTTATCAATAACTTCATGTGCTAATTTTAACCATAAAAAAGCTCTTTTCTTGCTCATATCTGTTAAGACTTAAGGGTGTTGTAAGTTGTAAAAAACCTTACATTAAGCTTGTATAATAACTGCAAAGGCCAAGGAATGCTCTCTATTGAGTCAGTTTGGTAGGATGAGGCCAATCCAAGATGGCTTAGATCTTTTGTTGATCACTTGAACTTTGGCATTGATGACATGACCCAAATATTAAATTTCTATCATTCCAAGCTCACATTTAGATTCCTTTGTGAAAAGACCTTGCTACTCCAATATTCTTAGAACTGTATCTAGATGCTTCAAATGATCCTCCCAAGTTTTGTTTTAAATCAAGATGTCATCAAAGAAGAACAAAACAAATTTTCTCATTTGCTTACTAAATTCCTAGTTCATACATAATTGAAAGTAGTTAGAGCATTTGTCAAGTAAAAAAGCATGACCAAGAATTTAAAGTGTCTAAAATGGCATCTAAATGTTGCACAAACGGTTGCCATTGCACCAAAAGATTGACCTGTTAATGCCTGATACAGTCGCCAAAGTTAATGAATCCATGGGAGGTGGTTAAGCGATGAACCCAAGCGCTGTGCTGCATAGCACAAGGAGACCAAGGGTGCACACCTTGCAACGATCCCCCTCTGCGCAAGCAAGGGGTTCGAACTTGTGACCTAGGCTCTGATACCAATTGTTGCACAAAGGATTGTCATTGCATCAAAAGATCGACTTGTTAATGCCCAATAAAACTGCCAGAGTTAATGAATCCATGGGAGGCGGTTAAGCCATGTCACGAACTCAAGCATTGCACTGCACAACACAAGGAAACCAAGGGCACACACCTTGCAACACTAAATTCTATTTTGTTCACATACTCATCCTTGACATAGATTTGATAATAACTTGACCTCAAATCAATCTTTGAGTAATACATGGCTCCATGCAACTCATCAATTAACTTATCGAGCTTGAAATTGGATACTTGTTTTTAATTTCTTATTGCTTAAATCCCTATATTCAAATTGAATTTGCATGGTACCATCCTTTTTCTTAGCAAGAACCATTGATGAAGCAAAGGGGTTAGAACTAGGCCTTATGTGGCCATTTCTAAAAGTTTCTTGATGGCCTTTTCAAAATTTCTTTGTACCTCCTTGGATGGCCATAGGTTGTAGTCATCATAGGCTTAGAACCCAGTTGCAATTCTATTATATGTCAAAATCCTCTATTAGGAGATAGTCTTAGAGGTAAACCATTAAATACCACACAATAGTTATTTAAAATAGATTGGATATCACATGATAGAACTTCTTATATGTGGATGAAGCTATGGTTGTCATTAAGTAACGGGCTGCACAAGCAAGCTGCCCTCTCCTAAAAGATCATTCCATCCTTTTTGTTGAAACTACTCTTGGGGATCCATTGACAATACCTTGAAGCACTACTTCCTTTCCTTTTGACTTGAATTTCAAAAGCATGATCATCATGAAAAAGCAACTCTGGATACATGCAGGGTTTGCATTCCTCATTTGCACAAGGAGATATCTCATATCATTTGTCTAGAACATGTGCGCAAGATTTGTGAGTCGAACTCAAATCATGTACAAGTGAGTCAAAGGTAAAACTGTATGCACCTCGCACAACGTACACGCTGTAGAATTCATTTGTAAGCATTGTCCGAAATACTGATGCATAAGAAGGATCCCAAACTCTGTGATCATTGGTCAACTCCACACTAGGGTCAAGAGGGAGATCGTCATCCAGCTTAAAGAGTGGATTGTCATAAACCAAACTAGTATCATTCTTAAATAGAGGATTATTAACAAACTGCACATTAACCCCTTGCTGATCTGAATTACCTTCCTCTGAACCTTTGGAGCAATGAATAGAATCATACTCCTCTTGGATTTTCTCATGCTCCTCCACCACTTGTTCAATTTCTTTCTCTTTCCTTCTACTCTTCTTCTCACTAAGGGAGAGGGCACGTAAACTCCCCTCAGCTATCCCCTCAATACATACTTTCTACCATTCACCTCGAACTTCATTTCCATTTTCTGCAAGTTGAGGGAAAATTCTTCAATGACATGAAGCCACTTCTGTAAGGAAACTTGCTAAACTGATCCAATTTTTCTGACTTTGATGTACAAGGATTCGGATAAACAACTGCCTTAGAATCTCTTTAACTGCTGGATATTGTTTCTTTTGGTGTTTGTTTGATTTGAAGGGAGCTCGTTTGCGTGCCAGTTCAGATATATCAAATGGAATATTTGCATACACCAAATAAACAGTACTGAAGATACATATATATACAAGCAACATCTTCCAATGCAGTAGCTCTAATGACAGCACATAATTCATAACAGCAAATCACATAGTCCTACTTCTCAGATTTGACACATTTCATGTAAATTGTTGGGACTAGGACCAAGCTGGGTTAAGCTTGAAGCAAGGGTATAACCTTCAGCTATAAGAGGCAGATTGAAAAGGCACAGTACAAGATTATGACCACAGACACTTCAGAAATTTATAACAGGCTGTAGCATCTGTGAATGGCATTGACCACAGCAGGAAGAACTTGAAATATGCTAAACATCAGTTCAGAAATATTTTGCAGACCTCATATGAGTTAGAATTCGTTCCCAAATTCACAGGCAATGTATTTATAATCACAACTCCATGATCCAAAACTCATATTTTCAGATATACATGTCAAGGCTTCTTACAACACTAAAAGAGTATATCAGAAATTTGTTCTTAAACTGTAACGACAGCAAGGAGTGCAGATTTTCTGTGTATCAAATAATTGCTAAATACATAACACATTTGCAGATTTTCTGTATATCGAATGATTGATAAGTACATAACACATTCTCATATTGCAATGACATTCATTAGATATTTTGCCTAGGCGTTTACAACCAACTACAGATATGTAGATATAATGTTAATGGTTCAAGGAGTGCACCAGACCTGGAGGTAACTCGTCCCAGCCTGAAAGTGTAAGGGATTGACTCAGAAGCGCCCAGCAGTTATAGCAGCAACAGAAATACACCCTTCACCATTCGTTTTCCTTGTTTGGTAAGGCGTCCAACCTTATAACCTTTAGACGTCACCCTCCAAAGCAAACAATAGAGAACTCGACCTCAGTCCCAACTGGAAATGGTTCGTTCCTTTTTGCACAGTCACGTCATTCCATATCCTGTCCAAAAGCTTCAACCCCACGCGATTTTCAAGACTCTTATACCTAGAGAAGCTGCGCCTAGGGTTTCTCTATAATAAAACGCCTTCAAGAAGTCTGAAATTAACTTTAGATTCAACCCTTTGAAGAAGCAAAATCTCAATCAAGAAAATCACGAAAATCAGAAGTAAATCCTCTCAACTAGGTCAGATGGTCTCACTGACGAAACTGGTATCCATGGCTTGAAACCCGCCATTAAGAAGCACTCAACTCTTTCCCGTGAAGAAGAATATGTTTTCAAAAAGTGCCTTAAAAAAAAAAAGAGCTTTCTCCATATATTTCCTTCATGCCCGAAAAGTGACTAATTTCTTTTCTTTTAATTTGCTCTTTCCAAATAATAAAGTGACTTTTTGTATAGTTTCATTAATGAAATATTTCCCTTAGTCACTTAGTCAATTTTCATAGTCACTTTACAAAATAATTTAATTAATTACTTAATCTTACCTTAGAGATTAATTTTGAACTTAGGCAATAATTAAGCAATTAAATAAATGACTCCCTGTTTTCACCAATTGCCTTAGGGAGTTAAAAAGGCAACGAGCCCTGTTGAGTGGCTAGCTGGAAGGGGACATTACAACTTCATGCCCAACACAATGTCCATCTCACCCATGCTGACGACATAAAAATCATCTTGAAATTCGTAATCATTCAACAACAGAGTGAGATTAAGGATCCTCCTGGTGCAAGTAAGAGTGAAACCATTTGTCACTCTTACCCTAAACCCCTCAAAGTTCTCTGCCTAGTGTCCACGCTTGGTAACCGAACCCTCATCAATGAAGTCATGCGTAGCTCTAGTATCAATCAAAATGATACAACGCTGCCCATTAACGACTCCATTGATTTTGAATGATCCCTGCCTTTGGATGCTAGAGTATAATGCCATAGGGGATAGTTTTGCATCTTTTCCTGACCCTGTGAATACTCTTCCTATCTCATTATCCCCAAGATCAGCTTGCTGTTCAGAATTTTCAGAATTTGAGTCATCAACGTAGTACCATTTCATTCGATTTGTCTTGCCCTTAACAGGGCAATTATGATCCCTACTATATGGCCCTTTGCACCAATAATATAATTTCTTCTTTCTTAAGTCATGAAGGGTCTCATCATCAAGCTTAACTGCTGATTTCTTTTTCTCATCTACAATTTGATGATGGCTCTCATCCTTTGGAGGAGTCAAGGTTTTAGGCATAGACTATTTTTTTGGGGCAACGAGCTCCATGCTTGGTGCCTTTTTCATCGTGTCCTATAGAGTAGGTGGGTCAAATGTTGTAATGTTCCTTTCCAGGATTCCAATGCGGTTGTAGAAAACTTGCTATTCACATCCTGGTAATAAAAATATGCTAATGTGGTATCCTAATAAATCCAAGTATTTTGGACCGATTACAACATTATGCGGGCGAAGTCATAGTTCTAATATGAATTTTTGTAGTTCTAAGCATTAGTTTGAAGAAAACATTAATCCGAGGACCTTCAAATTAAGAAGGATAATAGGAACTGTTTTTATCATTGACTAAAGCGCCTCACATGTAGCAGTCAAAAGTGGTTCCACGCCTACACTTGCATACATCAGGACTTGATCATCATTCAACACATATGCGTCTACAATTCACAATATCAAGTCGAAAGACTCTGGAAATTTTGATTTAACATACCCGTGTGAATCCGTTGCTGATAGATGCCCGATATCGGGACTTAGAAATATGAAGATGAAGATGAAGATCTCTGTTACCCGCGTCCAATGAGAATAGAAGCTCGGCGTAGCAGAAGTAATGGTCAATAAATCCACAGTGGTTCTCGTGTGAATCCAGTGCCAAGAGATCTGTCACATTATGCAATTGCAAGCCGTGAATGAGTCCCGTTACAGAATGCGAGCAAATGCTGAGCGCGATTCACAAATTATAAATACAGGATCATATTTCCCCCGTCCGCCCATAACAGTTCTGAATAAATTAATTGAGAATAACCTGGGAGCCCGATACTAAGGACATTGCACCATCCGACTGTAACTTAAATACTCGGCCCCATAAACAATTTAAGTTGCAAACAGTAGAAGAATTCATCCCGTGATCAGGTTTTCGTCTAAACACGAGCTCGAGGTTCTGAGAGGCTACGTTCCCAGATACCAAAATTATTCAAACATTCGTTTCTCCGTCATAACCCAGAGAAATGCTTCGATCCCCATATAAGCTTCGCCACCTTCCGTTGAAATAACGGATTTATTTAAAAAACAAGACTTTATAAAATGGGCAAATATTTATTAGTAATCTTTTATAAAGTCCCTAACATTAATTAATTAAATATTCCAAAGTCATATATATAAGTAGATAAATAAATAAGACAATGGATATTTAATTAATTAATTCACAATTCGCATTTAGTGCTTCAAAAGGGACGGGACATCACAAATGCCTTGAGCCATCCATGCAAAGGCTCTAATAATCCCTCACAAAATAAAATCACTAACCTCCTCTCTATAATGCTAGGTACCTTTATCGACAATCTCTGAAACTCCCCAATGTAAGTCTCCAAAGTGCCAACTTGCTTGAGCTGAGCTACCTCCCTAAAATATAACTTTGGATCCCTACAATCAAACCTCTCAATGAGTCTATTAGTAAACTCATGATAGGTAGTAATAAGATGGTGTTGTAATGTAACCATGCCGTGATACCATCACTCGTGCGCTAGCCCATCCAACTGTAGAGTGGCGAACTTTATCGCTTCATCCTATGGCATCAGTCTCAGAGACAAATAGTTATCCAATTTTTGGACCCACGATCTCATAGTGCATTTATCATTTCCGTCAAAGTGTACGTGTGCCTTGTGGTGCTTGGGGTGCCCTGTGCTCAGTCCTAACTATACCACTCTAGGCCTCTTTAGATCCAAGAATTGATTTAGAGTCAACAATACCCTGATCTCAAGTGGTAAGGTCATGTACTCAACATAGTGGCATGTAATATCACCAGCCATGATAACATGTGGCTCCTGCATTGGAACCTCTGGGGCTTGCGACACCTCCCTAGGAGCAAAGGTTGG
This sequence comes from Sequoia sempervirens, assembly GCA_007258455.2. Lineage (NCBI taxonomy): Eukaryota > Viridiplantae > Streptophyta > Pinopsida > Cupressales > Cupressaceae > Sequoia > Sequoia sempervirens. The sequence goes on from VDFB02353245.1 coordinate 32,223, forward strand.
CTGCATAGGTCTAAGGACTGAACCTGCTAAAGTAGTAGACCTATTAATTGCCACATTAGGTTGACCAACTCCACTAGTCTCGCCAGGATTAACTGTGTGTTGAGGTGGGCTAAACTGCCTCATAGTTCACAACAGCTATGACATCATATCCATCATATTATCCATTTGCCTCTTAGCTCTTGATTCAAGACTAAGTGAACCTACACGTCCCTTATCCCTCTTTGCCATGGCACCTGTCACACTCTTTGTGTCACTGTCACTATCAATATTGTGAATACCTAGAATACCTGAAACTATTTCACCTTCTGGAACTGGAGGTGGTTCCCACTTAGCTGCTCCCCTAGTATACTGAGTGTTCTTTTTACTCATAAAAAAATTCTACCAGCATAGGATGGGAGGAAGATTGTGCTCTAATACCATTGAAATATCCCACCCCTAGTAGGATATTTAATTTCGAATTTCTACTTGTCTGTTTGTGTTTTGGTTTTATTGTTTTTCTATGATTTTGAAGTTTTTGAAGAGTTTGCTATGTAATGCATAAAATATATAAACAGTTGTAGAATAAAGCACTTACTGGAAACAAATATTGAAAGTTATAAAATCAGATTTATTATTAACTTTGCATATACAATCTGATCATACTCAGAAACCAAAGCAAATAATTGCAGGTCTGAATTAATTAAATCAGCAAATTGTACCTTTTGGAATTTGGACGCCTATCTCCAATGGATGATTTCTCCACCTTGGAATTGATACCAAACAATGCCCTTGATTTAGACGCCAAGAATGAGACGAATTATGAGACCAAACCCCAAGCACTTTCCTTCTAGCATTCACACACCCAAACCAGCAATGGTACGACCTCTAGAAATAGTATGGCCAGGTCTGATAATGGTATGACCTGCTATAATGAAGGTGTAACAGCAATGTAATGATATCCAGCAATGATGACCTCCAATGTGACTTTGATCTGCACAAAGAACTTCTGAAAAACCCCTATAAATCAACTCTTGTAAGCACAATTGTGACTCCTGAATGAAGCCACCTGAAATTACAAACCTTTGCTGGTATTTCACACCTGTAGAATGCACAATCTGAGAGAGCTATGTTCTCCAAGATCAATTTGCAGCTGAAAACCCTTGTTTTCTTCTCATAGCCAAACTCATGAAATTTGCTGAGTGTTCAATAATAAATGAATTGTGCTTTTCGAGTGCTTTTATACCTCCTCAAGAAAAGCACGACCTCCTTTGGCTTTTCCAATATTAAATTGTACTTGCTTTGGTTGCCACATGATATAAACATTAAATGTGGCATCCACTTTATGCTTTTAATTAAAGACTTTATGTTATGAAATTAAAGGGCATATTATAAAGTCATTAACTCATTTTTATATTTAATTATTATTAAAGCTATCACTTTAATAATAATTAATAATCCATAACTCTGTGAATATCAAGACAATACTGATTCTGTCACCACCAAAGGGTAGCCCACTGCGTCCTCTGCTCATCTGAATGCCTTACTATAAATAGTAAGGTTGGCCCCCAATCGTCCAATTGACTTACTAAAAATAGTAAGTGTGAATAAACGGAGCTTGAAACCCGTGAAGATCACCTCTAAATATGCCCAAGAGATGGAGAAGAAAACACTATAAACTGCCATTTGAGAACTAGATAACTCCCTCACAAGGCCCTCTAATCACCATCATTAGCCTACGAGGACTTGATGATAGGCTAATCCACCAAACTCTAACACTGGCTAAAAAGGGGACATTACAGTTCCAAAGACAAAGTCACCATCATCATCCCACTTAACTGTTTCACTAGATGATGTCATGCTCTCTGTAACATCATCACTGGAAGGGAATGTAGAATCATCACCATCAATTGATTTGTAGGCTCTAACACAATCACTCACAATATGCCCATCAATTGGTGTTGACTCATGAAGTGTATCACATTGGAATCCAACCTTGTTGCTTGCTGCAACATCTTCTCTATGACTAAAAAATGCACTTCTAGCTGCAGGTTGCTCCTCGGATGTGGCTGCAATAGATGTTTGGTTTTCTGATTTACTTTCCTCATGAACACCTGTAGGCTGCAAGTCACAACCCAAGGCTTCTTCTTCCTTATCCAAATGTTTTGGTTTTGCAACCATCCTCAAATATGCCCTTTTAATATCAGGGTCCTTCATTAGCATGTGCAAATCCGCATCAACTCAAATATGGATTTGTTTGTAGCCATCTTTTACCCTGAAGTTGATCAATGAGTATCCTACCTTGTTTGATGATATTTTTTGATTTCCTTCCCTAGTTTGACAATGTTATTTGTCAAACTAATTTGTTGGTTTGATTTGCAATGGTTTATCTTTGTATATGCAGAGTAATTCAATGACTGCAATTCTTAGTGGAAACCTTATGTATCATCACTTCTATTATATGCAACACTTAGTCAGACTGAATACCACTACAACATCCCACCCCAGTTGGAACGAAACTTGTATGATTTGGCCGAGTTTGACAATGTAGGCATTTTGTCAAATTGTTCACCTGCTTCTATTCAATGATGGATCTGCTAACTTTCCCAATTCCAACCTTCTAGGTAGCTTGATAGTTATTTAGGCAAGGCATTCAAATATGAACTTCCACCAATTTTTGACATTTACTTGGCAAGATTATAACATAGATAATCATAATAGCAGATAAGGAAGATATATTTTCTAAGCAATTAGAAGAGTCAATTTACTACTGCTGTAAAGATTTACAAATTGGAATGAACTTTAAGCAATGTATTAACAAGACTGTATTTGTCATGGAAATTCAGATTTGCCCTCTTAATGACATCAATTGGAATAATCAAGCCTTTTAGATATAAACTTGAATCTGGAAATGATAATTGTATAGCTTCAACCAGTAATAATAGGTCTGTAAATGCACATCACAGAATTGTACCTTTGAATATTTATTTTTTGAAACAACTGCAATTCTAGATTGCTCCTTGGAGAAATGCCGCTCCCTAGAGATGATTCCCATGTCCCACAATGTGCCAACGGCTCCCTTAGGCCTGAATGAGTTGATTAAATCAGATTCGGTGCACTCATAAGTCTGGTTGGTTGCCACACTCTCCATGTTACCCCTGTTATGGATTCTTCTGAGGACTTGGGAAATCATACGTTGCCTTCAAGCCAAGATTTCTCTTTCCAAATGTAGCACATAGGCAAGTAGGACCCGATTTGGCAAAGTTAGTTGATGTTTGACCTTCCACTTGCCACGTCAACTTCCATGGACTCATACGCTGGAAATTATAGGCTCTTTAATGAGGCCCGATACTCCTATTTAAAGCTACACATAGTTTGAAGCTTGACGGGAGAATTAAATCAAGGTGGCGGTGAAGATAAAAGGACCCAATTCCCTTATAAGAATGTGGCATTGCATTGTCTCTTACAACATTGGTGGCAATTTTTCCTATACAAATCCCAACAAGTATGAACCAACACACAAGCAAGACCCGATACCTTGAAATCTGGCGGCTTGTTTGTCTTATTCCCTTTCACAGCGTAGGATTTCTTGAGTATCTTTTTGTCTTATTGCCATATCAACCTTTATGCAACGGTTTGTCTTCTTTCTCAACTCAACGGATATCTCACGAACTCTTCTATTAATAGCGTTGCGTACAAGTGTGCCTTCTAAGGAGATCTGGCGGTTTGGGAAGGAGTTGCTGAAGAAAATAAATCCCACGATCTCTATATTATGTTGCGGTTGCTTTAGGAAAGCCCTGATTTGTCTTTATCTGGCTTGATAATATTCTTAGTCTCTTGACTAAATTCCCAACTGGCTTGAAATTTTTTTGTCTTACTTCCTTTTGTCTACATATGAACTACGTTGATTTCTTTGTATGCTATTATTAATGTATGGTGGCTAGAGAAAAATGGCTCATCTTTACTGGTAAATGTTGCATTGGAAAATTTGATTCAAATCCTCATTTGACTAGCCCTCAGCCTTAAGACCACGATTCCCTTGTCTCCACGTCATCCACTACACAACACAAAGTTTGATCGACTTGTCTTTAGTGCCTTGTCTCCTTTACAATAGTTGATACCTCAATATGAATCATGGCTCACCCAATTTTGTCTTATTCGATTGCAACAACATTAAAGAAATCATACCTTCTTTTGTCTGACCATTCAAAGGCTTGACATGGATCCCTATCTCAGCTAGCAATGCCAATGATGCCTCTTATGGAGAAACTTAGGTGTGATTAACTCAGCCATACTGCTAGATATCAACCAGAAAAAAAATATAAAATCATTTAAATTTAAGTTCTGGAAATTATACAATGATATTTATCATTTCCAACTCCAATCTTGGAATCCCCAATAAATATATATCTGAATTTTGGAATTTCCACTTTTGAAATAACCTTGATATTTTGAAATCTTCAAATTAAGCTTCAAACTATGAATAACCAGAAATCCTTCAAACCCTAGATAATCAGAAAAGTTTCTTTTTGTCAACCCCTTAGACTGGTAGGAAAATGTTGTGTTCTGATACCACTATGATGTCCCCTTGGGATCTGTGATTATGTTTTTGTGTTTGTTTCTAATTTTTGTTTTTGCCCAGAATGTTGTAGGAAAGAAATAATTGCAAAATGCTAAATAATAAAGGAAATGCATAAACGGATAATAACCCAATTTATTTTATTGCATCATAAACAATTCTGAAACATACCCATGTGCTGAAATGCAAGGTCACAAGTCTGATTTTTGAAACCAGCAATGAACAAACCCTCACGTGCTTCCTGCAATTGTATGGACAGCTCTAAATCCCACGTGTAGGCTAAATAGAGTCCAACCAGCAATAACAATTTGTACTTTATTTTCTGATCTGTAATATTATTCTCTAAAAAATTGAAATGTTATTCTCCTGGATTCTCTAAAGCTCGGATAATAATCCCTGTGTGAGATTATTCAATCAAGAGTCCTTGGGTGGTCTTTCACACTTGCAAACTCTATCCTATTTGAGGGATTTCGTCTTTAGAATAGCTTGATTCTCCAAACTAGCAAACCCTGTTGCTCTACTCTCTCCATTATTGCAAATAAACAATGAATGAATAAAAAAAGATTTTTTTTTGCTTTTAACCTTTTCCAAAATCTCACGCCCACTTTTGCAATTTTGCTTTTCAAAATAATATTAAAATGTTGCCATTTTAATATTTGACTTTTAATAAACTATTTCATAAAGTATCATTAAAAATAATAATACTTTATTAAAAGTCACTTTAATCTCCTTATAATGCCAAATTATAAAGTTACTTTATTAAAAGTCACTTTATAACATCAAATTATAAAGTTGCTTTATTAAAAGTCACTTTATAATGTCAAATTATAAAGTAACTTTAATAATTAATAATTAATCCAACATACGTCAAATTATAAAGTCACTTTAATAATTATTAAATTAATTTGACTTTAATAATATAACTAAATTGTCAACTCTCAATAATAATCCAATAATAACCCCTGAGAGTGATCCAAACACAATTTTCAACTGTTGGCATGTTGACCTTGATCCTTGGTATTAACTTACTATAAATACTAAGAATGAACAATGTGCTCTAGAATTTCCTTTGGAAAGCCTACTAATAAATATACTGAGTCACTAAGCTGTATACATTGAAATGGATACCCAAGCCTACGGAAGACCCTGAATACCCTCCAAAGGGTCCCCTAAATGTTTCATTAGCCTATGGAGACTAGGCGATAGGCTAACCACTGCAACGATATAGATCCTGAAAAAAAGGAGACATTATAGAGGAGAGGAGAGTAGAGAGCATTTGGTGGAGGAGGACGACATATGGTGGATGTGAATTCACGAGGAGAGAGGAATGGTGAATGGAGTTGTTGGAGGAAGATGGCGAGTGTTTCAGAGAAGTGTTGGAAAAATAGGAAGAAGAAATAATATGGTGCACTTGTTATAGCGATGGAGTTTGTTGTAGATTGTTCGCAATCTAGAAGGGTGATTCTATCACTCAACTCCACCTTTGTGAGCCTATGCTCACAAAATTTCTACCCAACGTGTCTAATGCAGGAGCATCCTGGGCAAATGCGCAATCCTATGTCAACCTAAAAGATGATGTTTCAGTTTTGTTGGAGTTGTCTCAATTTGTTTCAGTTTTGGTTGATGTTCTCTATCAACAAGCAAACACTAATGCAACTTTGGAAGTGGCAAAGACATTCAATGAGAAAATATCAAGTCACATTGGAATATGTTGGCACTGATAAATTTCCCAAAGAGCTTGGAGAATCGTCAGAGAAAGATGTTGTGGGGTTCCATCGTTGTCACCATGTCACAAAGTATGGATGCACAGATTTACATGTTGATGGTTGTAAAATTTTTATTTTCTTTTGGTTTTCATGAGTTTGAAGTAAAGGACAAATAGTTTAAATGTTTTAAAATGTAATGACAAATATACTAGGAAAATAAAATACATGGGCACAGTTAAAAGAACAGGGAAAAATATAATGAAAAGTCATGGTTTGAGTAGGGAATGTCAAGGGTCATGCCATGTTGAGCAGGAGGTAGAAATTACAAAGCAATAAAATGCTCAGAAGAGGGGAGATTTTGTAATATCCCTTGCCCAAATTGATTGAGATTTTGTGATTGTTTCACAGTTTGACAGATGGAAGCATTATGTCAAACGGTTCTTTTACATATTGATTTGTGAGTTTCCAATTCAATTTCCAATAAGATTATATGCGCTAGGTTTCCTCATAGTAAAACCATTAATATTAATGCACTAGCATTACATCTCAAAAACTTATAACAAAAAACAACCGTAACATATATAATTGATAGTCAACTTGCTATGTGGTTGCTTACTCCATTCATGAAAAGAAATGCAATTAATTTAACTATGGAAGAGTTAATCTGTTCATTTATTCAAAGATCTGTATGCAATAGAGAGTACCATTAATCCATGTGCCATAACCAAGTGACTTCCTTGCAAGATTGATGATAGGAAGAACATAGCGCTTAGAACACTTGGTAATGATTGGCAACTCTTCAAACTATGGTTTTGAGCCTTAATAAAGTAAACCGAAGCCTTGGAGAAATTGGTGGTACCTTCTAGAATTCATTGTGACTGTACAGATAAATATGAAAGAGTAGATCTTTCAAAGACTCCTGCCATATTAATGTTGAGCCAACCAATTGAGAATATAACCCAGTAGTAGAATTTGACTTCAATATAACTTAAATAATGATATTGCTCGATTCCCCTGAACTAGTCAAGACAATCAATGTCGGGCCCCTCATGAAATATACGTTCCACTATTTATAGCCAAAAATGCATGAGAGACTTGGCAGAACAGGTTATATTGATTAAATCGATACTTAGAACCGATGATAATGTTTTAATATAGCCCCACTCCACATTGTTGTACCCCCAAAATTAAAATTTTGTTACACTTATTATTTTGAATGAGTAAAAGTCTTGTTAAATCACCAAAAGGTCGAATTTGGGTGTGCGATCTTTGCATGAGGGGTTAAAACACAAAATTTACAAATTCTCGACCATCCGGGTCCGCTAAGAACAACTTAACCTAC
>VDFB02353246.1:0-44320 GCA_007258455.2 Sequoia sempervirens
TGATACAGTGGTAGTCACAAAAGGAATTTTCATCCCACCAAAAGGGTTTGAATTGTCTAGGGTCACATGGTTTGGGCTCTTAGAGCTGTATAACATTTCATTGTACTAGCTTCTTTAGGATATATTCAATTGGTTTTGGTAAAGGAGTGTATTGTCTCCGTTGGTATTGTATTGGTTGTCTTGGGGGTCCCCGCTCTTGATTATTTTGGACCACATTAGCTGCTTGGTTGGAAACATATGGTTTGCTATTTTTCATGTTGGGTGCTTTGAGAGTCAATGTGGGACCTGTTTTGTTCACAAATTTCACGTCTACGACTCCATCGTTTGTTACATTCTTGTTACGAGACCAATTTTTTTTTTATCATTTGATGTCCCTTGGACATTTTGTGTTTTGGTATAAGTTTTAATTTCCCCTTTAGCGATAAGGGTTTTCTCAAGGATGGTCCCCTTTTCAATAAGGTCAGTGAATGTGGAACAACAATAGGTTTCCAAGACATACTTTAAGTTTGTGTTTAGGTTTTTCAAGAGCATGATAATTTTTTGTTTTTTAGGAATTTCAATAGGATAGTGGCTAGCTAAACTTCTCCATCTCTAGAAGAATGTTATGAAAGCTTCACCCTCTTCTTGTTTAGTTTAACATAAGGTACCAATAGTGATGTCATTTTTGATATTGGAGGCAAAGTGGGATAAATTTTTCAATGAGTTCATACCATGATCGTATGCCTACCAGTGGGTGGGTGAACCATTCTAAAACATGTGCTGAGAGAGTCCTAGGAAATAGTCTCATTAAGTATGTTTGTTCAAAAGTAATGTCAATCAAGGCTATATGAAATTCCCTCACATGCTCGATGGGTTTCCTCTTCCTTTATATTTAGGTAAAGTTGGCATGACATAATGTGGAGGAAGAGGAGGCATGTATAATGTCCTATCAAATGGGTAAGGATATAAATCTTGGATAGAGTAAGTCTTCTTATTTGACAATGTCATGGTTTCTACTTGCTTCTGCAAGGCCAACATTTGATTTGCTAGGACATCATATGGTGTGAGTTTTGTGCCTACGATGTTTACAACTGTATTTTGGTAAGGTCCCAAATTTGTGTTTTGCAATCCAACATTTGTGTGGGATGGTATGTTGGTGTTGATATGAGGCATGAATGTTTGAATTGTGTTTGGAATTTGGATTTTTGGTGTGAATGTTTGAGTTGGAATTGAAATTTGGATTTGTGGTGTGATGTATGAGGTGTTGGTATTGGATTGCATTTGGAGAGGACTGGAAGTTTTTGGACCTTGTGTATATTGGCTATTGACTTGGAAGGAACCTTGTGTATTTTCTTTTTAGGGAACCTTTATGCTAGGACCTTGTGGCACATTGGTGTTTGTGTTAGTTCCATGAATGTGAACTCTAGTCCTTTTATTTGTGCCAAAAATATTTGATAACGTGGTGCTCAAGGCCCTAGATGTTCCAAATGGATTTGATGATGTGGTGTTCATGGCACTTGATGCTCCAAATGGATTAGGTGTAGAACCAAGAGGTTGTGACATGGACTGTCTCATTGGTTGCGTTGCAGATTGTGTTATTGGCTGCGTTTCGAATAAGGGTGCAAAAATCAGGGTGGAGTGTTTGAGTTGCAACCCCTTGTGGTATAGAAGCATTTATTTGTAGGGTCTTGGAACCACTAGATGTAGACATGTTAAGTCCTTGGTTTTGTTGGTTTGGGGTGGGTGATGCTTGAAGCGTGTTTACGTTGAAGCCATGAGGTAGTTTGGCACCACTATGCAAGAGTTTGGCCAAGAACCTTTGGGGGTCCAATAGCACTATCTCATCTACAAGTGATGCAACCTATGGGTCTTGGGTATTTGCTTCGACTTCCTCTATAACTACTTGTCCATGTGGGTCTCTTATGAGGAATTTTTCAAAAGAATTGGTAGATTCCTTGGGTGGTCCACTAGAAGAGGTACCAAAGTTTAAGTTGATTGTGTGGTTATAAAGGTCATCTGACAAATAATTCGTTGTTGTAGAGATCCATTTCTTTCCTTTTCCTTTGTGATCTTGTTTCTACCATAAAAGGACTTGTAAGGGGAAGGCATATGATGTGATGAACTATGAATCCTAAGGTAATGACAATGCAAGAGCATGACTTAAGTCTAAGGTATGCAAACCTACTTGTGATTTTTTTTGCTATTTTTGAAGGTATAGGGATGCTTAATAACGATACCACGATTAAGGGTCAAGGTGACAATAGTTAAGGTATGAATGAGGTAATGTCACAATGATCAAAATCAGCAATATGCCTATGAATAGGGTATGCAAGATGTGAGACGAAGGGATGGAGCACTATGATCTAGTATGAATTCTAAAACCTCTAGTAAACCTAAGATACAGTTACTGATCAAACTAAGATAGGTATAACAAATAATCTGATTATCAATGACCTTGGGTATAGTAAAGACTAATAGGATATGTTGACAATGTGGTCTCAAACTAGATTGATGAGATGAGGAACCAACCTAAATGATGAAGGACTAGGATGATTGTTTTCTGAAAGATAAGGTCAAGAAAATACAGATTTGGAGCTATGGTCTAGTCTAAGTTTGATGGACTTCCTAATCAAGAAGTTTATGCAAGCTAAAAGGATGACCTAAAAATTTGACCTATGGGGAATGTCTAATGCAAAAAGATGAGGTGATGGATGAATGGATAATGGTAAGAATGAGGTGAGCAAGTCCTTAGTCCAAATAGATTAAATGTTAAGCTTGTTTTGGATATGTAGGCCTAGTTTGTTTCAAGGTTGAAATGTTGTAAGTTTTAGGTGTGGTGTTTGATTTGTATTGGCAATGTTTGTTTGAACACACACACAAAACATAGCAGACAAAAAGTTTTTGAGTGGCTCTGATACAAAATCAGAGAACGTTTGAGTAGGGGCTTATGTTAGTCTCAAAGTTGTTGCACTGGTATTGAATTTTTTTGAGAAAACTTGTACCGCACAACCTAGGCTGGAAAGTGGATACTACTTGTTGAGTCCCTACTTGGATTTCTCCAAACACTTAAACAAAGCAGTCAACTAGAGATCTTGGTGGTGCTGGCTCCCCCTTACATGGCACGGGCTCGCCAAAATATCTTACCCCCTAAGGTCTAAAGAACTTGAGAGATTTTCTCTCTACAATGAAGAGTGGAACATTGGGTAGCTTTAGAACGACCGTTCCTACACCAACAAGTAAAAGGGATTTGGGCTACTAAAACAATGGTTCTTAGTCAATACTCGGGGACATGGCACCTTGTGAGCATCCAACAAGCCACTTAAGGCTTTAATCACTCCTACTAGGGGCTCTTATATGTTTTACGATAGTACCCCACTCTGAATGACACTATATAGGTAAGGCCTACATACCATGAGGACTTGACCTTCGAATTCTCGATATGAATGTGTCTCTTAGGAAGCCCCTCTAAGGGATTAACACAACAAGAATGATGGGTATGGTTTTTGATCACCGAGTTTGCATAAGGTGAGAGCATACACCTACCATCTCAAACACAATAAACAATGGTTCATTAACCCCCTAATTATTCTATGTGAAAACAAACACTTAGAATAAAAGAAATCAAGTAGAGCCTTGCAAAACACTATTAGTAGTTTTAGCTTCCGATCTTTGACAAACGAAAGTTTAAGTTTTCATTTTCAAGCCTTGGACATTCAAACCTGCAAAAAGACAAATCAACAAAACTAACCCCAAAATCAAAAACTAAACTAAAAAGAAAACTAACATTTAATCTAGCTAATAAAAATTAATAAACAAAATTAATCTAATCTAAAAATCTAATTAATCTAAATTAAAAAAATCTAAATCTAAACTAAATTAGAAAAATCTCAAATCTCAAATCTAAATTTAAATCTAAACTAAATTAAAAAATCTAAATCTTAACTAAATTAGAAAAATCTAAAATCTAAAATCTAAATTTAATCTAACTTTAAATCTAAACTAAATTAGAAAAATCTAAATTTAAATATAAATATAAATCTGTAAAATTAATTGACCTAAATTAACAAAATTAATTTCTAATTTATCTATCCTAATTTTCAAAAATTAAAAACTAATTTAACTAATTGAACCTAATGATCAAAATCTAAAATCTAAAAGAACTAATTAAAACTGAAAATCAAAATGCCTTTATTAACAGATCTGTGGGTTCGGGGATTGATAGTTTTTAACGAGGGAAAAGCTTGTGGCCGACAAATTTAGTGAGCATGACTATAGTTCAAGAGCACCATGTGGAATCATGAATGGTGTGAGGTTTGATAGGCTCATGGGGATTGATCTCTTTGTTTGAGGTCTTATCGAGCATCTACAAATGAAAAAATATGTATCTCGTCAGCTAGAAACTATAAAAATCTAAAAGTCCTTGAATCAGAACACATATTTTACCAGCCAAAAATATTGACAGCAAGGAAATTACATTGAAAGTGATCAAAACCAATATGTTGACCAAATTTCAAAAGCAAAGATGCTGCAAACCCCAGAATAGTTTGACGACAGTTAATATTTTACGATCGTATTTGGAAAACAATTTCATTACTCCAACAACATAACCGTGTAGAAGTCTCTAACTGAAATCCTACAGAATCCCTACCATATACAAACTAAAATCCCATTTTTTTCTTTTTTTGTTATTTACATATTGGCACCAGATAATACAGGGTTACGTAGAGAATTGAAGATCATTGGAGCGCCTGTAAGCTGCAATGGATTCCAGAATGCAATTAGGCAATATTTTTCAAGCATAAGGATGACATAGAGAAAATGTTTGTGTAAATTAACAAGAATACATTTTCAGGTTACCAATTATTAGCGACGACATTGGTTTCCACCTGCACATAAAAAAAAATCAAGCCTGACTTGGATAAAGAAACCTTTTTGAACGTTAGTCTTGCAATGAAATGCTAGTAGCATAACAGATGAGTAGTCTAAAATACCTAGAATCGATGGAAATCCACAACATAAAATATAAATTAGATCTCTATAGTGTCGCATATCATACTTCTCTAAAATAAAGTAAATCATAAAAAGCCATAACCTGTTAATTCATGTAAAAGCATAATCAATTAAGTAGTCAAAACAATAATAAACGAAACCAAGAACCAAAAAACAAAGAATGGATCTGAGAAATTGGGGGGGAATGAAGCCTAGTCCGACAACATCAGAAGGTTGCATGTTCAGTTCACATCGGGTTCACCATCTGTCATCAGCGTTAGATTTTCAAGTTTAAAGTATATTAGATCAATAAACAAAAAAATTCTAATAAACTATCAAGGACAATGAAAGCATAAAAACATAAAAAAAAATGAAATAATATTACTCAATCTTTCATGCATTCATTGAATTATCTCCATAGCTCTTCTCCATTTTTCTATTAAATGATGCTTGCCCTCAGATTCGAATGTAGCCTAAAGTAAATGATAGCAAAACTTTGAAGAAATTGTCTCAACAACATATACGTATGATAGTGTAATAATGCATTTTTTTGAACATGATAAATGACAACACTATTTATAGAGAGGTGAATACAAAATGGACAGATGAGATTTAACTGATTTTTATTTCGATCAATCGCTGAAATTAAATGAGACAAGACAGGATAAGATTGAAAGTGGAAGAGCAAGAGGAAATTAGCTGATTTTTCAACAAAATTAGTTAGTTAGAAAAGAAAAATGCATAATTAAATAATAGAAACATTATTTAATTAGAATAGGAAAAGGTGAGTTAAATTTTTGATTAAATAAAAATTTAATTCAAAAAGTGAGAGAAAAGATAAGTCATTTAATTAATTTGTGACAAAAGATGCCAAAAGTGAATAATTAAATAATTGTTATAATTATTTAATTATAGTGGAGAATGATAAATAATTAAATAAATATAAATTTATTTAATTATAAAATCAAAGATATTAGTGACATAATTAAATAACAATTTATTTAATTAATCAAGAGTAATGGAGAAATGAATTAATTAAATAATTTAGATTATTTAATTAATAGAAAACTTTGCGACGTTAGATAATAGTTAAATAATTAAGATTATTTAATTATTAAGGATGAAAAAGGGGTTTTAATAAATTCACAGGCCTAGTGATAATTTTTAGTGTCTACAAAATACTATAGAATGCATATAAAATGCAAAGCAAAAGTCGTCCAAAATGCAAATCAAAATGTGTCCCAGAATAGAGAGATCACTTCTCTATTTATACAACAACAACGAGACTCCCTAGCCTACAAAAAATGAATGAGAATTGACAACAACATCCATGCATAACAACTCACTCAACTCAGCTAAAAAGTGGCGCACAAACAAGAGTATACTTTGCAAAATAAAGCTACAGGTCGACCTCATTAGTTGAAAGCAACATAAGACCATTTCAAATCAGTACATGATAAAAAGGTGACATTCAAATTGCTCTCAAAATACACTTCTACAACAATCAAAACTTCATATTGTTGTGCCAAAGCAAGCAACCATCATCCTACAGTTGGTGTAGCTTTTCCATTTGAATCGGTCTATTCTCAAAATACAACACTTGTATGCAGTCGACTAAGTCTATGATTCAAGTCGCTTTGTATCATAAACTAGCTTTGACTATTTCATCAACTTACTGTAACTTATCCTCTCTTTATGCATTTGTATTTATTTGTTGTAGATATTTATTCCATGATAAGGCATTTTAGATATTTGTTGTTTACTAAGTCAAAGATATTCCATTGACTAAGTCCAATCCTCCTTATCAACTTTAACTGTTGTGTATTCATAGCATTTTAATCAACCTTTTCTCATTACATTTATATATATACGACCTTTTATAAGCTTTGTATATGTAATATACATTCGGCCCAAGCTAAACATATATAAATCAACCTCCAAGTTGATTATTTAAGTCACCTTTAAACATTATATATGTTTATATATATCGATCTCCAATCATATACTATATATAATAATGTTAATATATATTGTGTGTGTGTGTGTGTGTATAATCTCACATGTATATATATATATATCTTGTCAATAAAGTATGTATTAATTCGACATACAAATGAATACAAACAAGATGTCATTCACATAGTAATAACAATTATATCGATTGTGTACATATATATATATATATATATATATATATATATATATATATATATATATATTCATCTATGTATACGTACATATGTATACATATATCGACATTCGATGGGCATATCATTTACCAATCATACATGTGTTTGATACATACATATACACACACACACACACAATATTGTTTGATTGCACACCAGTCATACACAATTACTATTGTATTAATAAGTGCCTATGTGTGATATATCTATACATATACATGTCGTAAGGTCCATTTGATAGTTCCATGCGCATAAGCAACCCATCCATAAGTGTGCATAGGTGCGTCTACCTATGTACCCTCATGTACGTGTTCCTTCATGTGTATGGTCTATGATCGACATGCATATGTGTACATATACATATTCCATGTACGTTCCACTCATCAATACAAGTGTAGTAATATAGGAAAGAACTCACAAGCTCAAATAGATAAACATCACCCAATAATGCACTCAATGCAGACACATCAACCTAAGGATGACTTACCAATTCTTCCATAATAACTTGACCCAACCATAATATTGTGTGTGTGTAAGCTCAGATAGGCTACGTTATTGGTTATCCAACCAAGACCTTTTCCTAAGTGATACTTCCCCTCCACTTGGAGGAATTGAACATATACTTGCATCCAACTAACACATGTGCATGGTAGTCAACTGTTCAACAAAACATGCATTACACATAATACATCTCCATATTTAAAATATTAATTCATTATCCATCCATTTCACATATATGCATTTCTTCACATAACATTAAATGAAACAACATTCATTCATAATGCATTGATAACAAAGTGCAAGTATATTTTATTCACCATCAAAATACAAATTATATTCACATTCACCCTACATAGTATTAGTAAATAGTAATTACACAATTGGGGTGTAATAGAAATTGACCCTACACATCTTTAAAACAAAAAAAATTATTTCTATTTTTAATAAAAAAATATAGTTTAGTTTCCTATCATTATGCACAATAAAGTTTGTAAAATCCTTAGCTCGAACCTACAACTGATGAAAAAACTAGAGGATTTATGTATAATGTCCTTTCTTGAGTTAATAATGTTGTAACCAAAAATGAATGTGTCTATAAGAATTATTGATCAAATTTTCATCTTGTGATGCATCATATAACTCAATTGTCATAAATAAAGATTTGTGACTTGTATTTCCAAGAAAACCTCCATAAAGAGATATTGTCAACACTACTTTAAAGGATATCTTTATGAGTAGGTTCAATTTTAGTCTATTTACATATTATATTTTAGAGATCTCTTGGAACACCCTCCCAAGATTGGCAGAGCTCAAAGTGTAGAAGAGGTCTAACCACCTCTTATTCATTGGCCTTTTTTAACTCCTAATTGGAGCAAAGTTTTCTTTCTTGTTTCGACTAGCTCGGTCCCCTTGCCTATGCAAATTGGTAAGTGCCTTAGAAAAGGGGTTACTATAGAAAAGAACACCAACATAATGGAAAAATTGTTGGGGAAAAAATGGTCCCTTAACCTTTGGGTATATCTTGTGATATATCTAGTATTATAATTTCCTTCTTGTCCATTTCCTTGCAAAGGGTGGCAACTCTACTATTGAAAGATCTAGATTATATTTAGAAATTTCAACATGAATGGGAAGAGAGACTTCATTAGGTTAAAGAAAAAATAAAAACTCTATTGGTAAGATGAACCTAACAATATTTTATTGCCTTGGAGGTTAGTGTACTTTAAGGTTTCGACATTTTATGAGGTGACAACTCTACAATTACAATTTCAAAGTTTTTGCTGCTAACATTTGCCTATTAGTGGTGCTATGAGCATTCTTCCACATTGGTGTAGCAATTGATCAAGGTATAAAGGTGTTCTCTCTCTCTCTCTCTCTCTCTCTCTCTCTCTCTCTCTCTCTCTCTCTCTCTCTCTCTCTCTCGTGGCATGGCTTTGTTATGCAAAGGCATATCTTTAGGAGAATACTACAATCTAGTTTCAACACGACTTATGTTTCACAATCATGGATAGTTATTATTACTATGATGATACCTCATATGAGTGCATGGTTGATTGTGCACCTAAAATTAAAATGTACAACTTGTGGCATGCTCCTTCAACCCTCCACATAGGTGCTCATTGATTTAGTAAGCTATATATGAATGCTTGACCTTGATAGTGAGCAACCCCATAAAACTTTGCATCTACAAGTGCCCAACATGTTACAACAACAATGTTTGGTGATGAACATAATGACTTTATTAATGATTTCAATGAGTTAGATGCACATGTCTATGATCCTACTATTTTTTATCGAGATTAGGAATAACTCAAAAGGTAGGATGGGGAGTCAATTTCTATTTTTTATAGTAGATTTACTGCTACCATTAATGGCCCCCATCATGAGTACATGCCTATTGAAAGTGTATGCATAGACTTTTCTTGTGAGGATTTCTATCCTAATGTATGGTTTCTTCCCCCTAAGTACAAATTGAAGAATTTGAACACGATGTTTGAGTGGGCTAGTGTTTTTTACTTAACACTTGCAATTGATATTCTATCTCTCAATGAAGGCGGGAATGCAACTATTCCTAATGGTCAAATTGGTGGGTTTGTTCTAGAGGGAAATAGTGATGTTGTTGGTGAGGATATAGTTATTGTTTTGCAAGGTCAAGAAGAAGAACAAATTATTGATAATTTTTTTTATGTTCAACAATATTTTTATAATAGATTGTGTTGAAGGACAAAAAATAAAGAGGTAATATGAAGATTATGAGTCTTCACATGAAGTGCCTCAAATTTCTGAATTATATGTTGAAGATTTAAAATTAAATTTGAATCAGGTTTATGTTTCAATTATGGAAGAATACATCAACATTTTTGGTGCAACCAAGTTGCAAGCTTTAGATGAACTAAAGTATTTACATGATTAATGAAGTTGCAAGCTGCCCATTTTGAAATGACTCAATAGATAGTATGCTAGATCTCCAAATTTAATGCCAAGGCTTAAATACTCTAATTAAGTTTGATAGGTGATACAAGAATAAGATGAATCACTATGATACCATTGATTTGTTTGGAAAAATCTCTAAATGAGAATCTATTTAAAGTTATGTGCATGTGCAAAAGTTTTCTGAGATAAATTTGTGTATATACATATATATATTATTGATTTGTTTATCATGTACATAAAATACTCTAATTTGATTGCTGCTATTTACCTATCTATTTGTGAAGTTAATATCACATATATGTATTTATAAATTACATGTCATCAAGGGTGAGATTCACTATGGAAATTGAGCCGATTGTTATAGAAGTTGCACAATTTCCATGTGACTCATTATCTATCAACAATCAAGTGTTGTGGTTGGTTGGTGAACAATGTATGTTGGATGATCTAGCAATATGTGAGTCGTAGAGGTGCCACCTATCATCATGGAAATCACTATATAATGTCCAAAGTAATGCTTGGAGCAATGCCATGATGAGCGGTGTGAGTTAGCCTTTGTTGTTTGGGCTAGAGGTGTGTTGGACTTTTGCTAAGACCATGGTAGAAAATACACAAGTTCTTGTGAAACTATGGTTACTACCAAGTGCAATATTGTGTAAAGTTCTCTACACCACTACTAGTGTGTGTGCAACATCCACATAAGATGAATGAATTATATTTGTATTACAATGAGTATCTAAAAGGTGCTTTGATATACTACAAACTATGGAAGTGTTGCCATATTTATCACAAACCATGAAAGTGATCTTGGCAGTAATATGATAAACGTTGCTGATAGATTCTCCTTATATATATATATATATATTTGGAAAATTTAACAAGTTTATGTATATTGTATTTATAAACTAGGTAATATATTCTATTAAAATCATGAAATTTTCATAGTTCATAATGATAGTTAGCCAATACTTTTGGATTTGACTGTGTAGAGTTTTTATTACAAACGTTACAGATCAAACTCCATGATCCATCATTAAGATATGATAGCTAGAGAAAAGAAATGAAAGGATGGTAGCAGACCAAGATGCCTAAATAGATGGAGGGAATTGTGACACAAGACAAAAAGACAAAAAGAACCAAAAGATAGAAGATATGGATGCAAAAGGTTAAACCTTGAGTAAAGGAGAATTATGAAAAAATATTAAGGCTACGTTTGATAGGGTCATTTAGGCTATCTTACAAACCATAAGATAGGGTCCTCCTCATGGAATCTTACACTATTGGGGGATGTAATATGCTTCTCTCCTGTCCTAAAAAGGCTTTGTTTGCTAATAATATTGTGTGAAATATAATGAGAGAAGGCTATAAACCAATAATTTATGCTATTGTTCAACGAATAGCGATCGCTATACATTAAGTGACAATAAATAGGAATGTCGATCACTTTCACAAATACTAACCAGAATTCTTACCCTTGTTCTGCTACAACTTAAAAATAAATTAAAGCTGACCCATTTTCAAAAAGGTCACCAAAGAGCAATCTTGGCACTCATTCGACTCAGATCAGAGTCATGAGAAGCCCCAATAAGATAACCTCAATGAACAAACAGAAAAAACAAGTAGAGCACTGATTCTACCATTGTTTGAGCCTATTGTTTCATTTAGGCTAACAAAGTGTAGATATGTGGGCTCTCTATGGTACCTGAGGACCCTCTACTCAGATAGAAAGTGCTGTAGATATCTATCCTCTCAAACAGAAGCAGCATAACAGCTCACATTTACCCCTTAATGAGTGTTGGTTCCTTTCTCCTGCAGGCCACACTGTCTCCCTAGACACTAGAGACTGCATGATGCTTCCTGATCATGCTTTGCATATGAAGTTTTAACCTCCTTTCTAGAAGAACTCTGTTGTGCATAGATGGTGCGATAGACTCTTCTGGTCCTGTAAACAAGTATCATACTCAGGATTGCCCCAACGATACACACTCCTACCATGATCTTGTATGTGAGGGAAAAGCACACTACACCCACACATTTCAAGGGGTGATCCTCTCCAAAATGTCCGTTTGTCATTCTAGCAGCCTTCATGTGGTGATGTGGTTGGTGCTGCTTTTCTGCTTCCCAATCATAGATTGAACCAGCAATGAAGCCAGAGAAAATTAAAGATCCTGCAGGATTAGCCATGGTAAGAAAATTGTATAGGACACCAAAGTTCTTCAGCCCAAAGAGTTCAGAAGCAGTAGCTGGTGTTATAGACCAGTGGGCACCATATCCTAGACCAACAAGCAAAGTCCCTGTATATAGAGATGCAGGCCAACCCACTGCAAAAAGAAAATGACCAATAGCCATTAGAATTTGAGCTACTGCCATTGTCACTGGTCTTGGATATGCATAGTCCCTGCAGACAAGAGAGTAAAATATCAACCGTTGGAAAAGAGTTGTATTCATTTTTCTTTTATGGAAATAACTGAGCATCATCAACAGCCCACTAACTTTCTCTTACAAGAAGAGAAGATGGGAGAGATTGACTGTAGAATTGGTTTCTTTATGAAGTCAATTTATATGGTAAAATCGAGTATCATAGACAATAGTTAGCTCACTGGGAAAAAGAGATGGACTAAGATATTGTTTGGAAGTATTCCTTTTCTCTTCTACTATAAGAAGTTAGCTCATTGTTCTAAAGCATAACTACTACTTGAAACCAACATTTAGGGGATGAATCTTGCATCTGAATAAAACAGGACTACTACAAAAACAGTACTTAATGAATGAATTTCTCGAAACTAATATCTCCAGGGGATGAATTTTTAAACTTTAAAAAACTTGCGTTGCTCTCAAGTCATATATAAATAACAGTCTACATAAAAAGGTTTTGAATTTTCAGAGCCCAAAGAAACAAAAGTAAAATCACTAAGAGGATTATGGCCTGACAATGTTATATTTAAGGAGAAGACTTACCTCAAATATAAAATTGGTGAACAGACCAATGAGGTGTGCAATTCTGACACATACCTTTGCAAAAAAGGAGCTCATAAAATATTCTATGAAAAGAGTGTAGAACACTGCTTTTTAGGTCAATCCTCAGAAGAGAAAGCTTACAAGCATTGAATACCCCAAACTTTTTCCTTAAGGTAGGGTGCTCTGATTCTGAATTTTTGTCTTGGGAAGAAGCTTTACTAGATTCAAATGGCTAAAACAATTGGAACGTTGTCATTTTGATTTCCAATGTAGTTTCTAACATATATTTGTTTTCTCTCGTTTTCTGTAATTAAGTACTCCCCAATTTCTCACAATTTCCTGATTCTAGCCATCCCTGTTTCTTTTAACAGTTTTCCAGTTTCTGATTCATGGTGAAATATAGATAAACAAGGAAACAGATGAATCTAATTTGTTTTCTATCAGAATGGAAACATGTCAGTTTCCTGTGAAGCAAAATACATAGAACGTTGAATAGCCTTACCTTGCAACAATCTCAGACAAAAAGCCACCCCCAACACGACCGAGGAAGTTCCAAATGCTTATCATAGACACAAAAATATGAGAATTATCATATCCCAATGATTGGCTCATCTGACCCAGATTATCAATGACAGTCAAGCCTGATCCTGCTCCAAATAGCAGGGCAAAGAAGAGTAGCCAAAAGTCAGCCTTTATGAGAGCCTGCATCAGAGTGAAATCTTGTCCTCTGTGTGGCCCTTTTCTTCCTTTGATTCTCACAGCACCTTCTGCAGCAGCACGCAGTAAGAGACTTTGTAACCGGGACAAATGCTTTCTTCTCTCACATTCTGGGAGAAGATCCACATCTTCAGTTTTCTCATCCTCAATTTCACTTAGAAGAAAACTACCATGGATGGACTGTTGTGTAATTGTTGTCACGGATGGATCATCCTGCAGGAGTGGTTCATGCACTGCAGGAGGTGTATATGCAGTTGCAGGACAAGTGGCAGGAGTGTCCCCAGAAAAGGTTGAGATCAGAGGCAAAGCCAAAGGAAGAAGCAGGAGAATAAGCAGTCCAATAAAGAACATTATGCTTAATATCCTCTTCACATCAAAGAGATCTTGCACAAGCATGGTAGCCATCAGATAGGCAGCCAATAACATGCAGAAGCCATATATGAAATTGAAATAGCTAGAATTCGATTCTCTCTTCTGCTCTCCAATGGGAATTGGCCTCACAATAAACATCATGCCCATGACCACCATAGAAGGAGCAACTGCCACCAGGATAATAAAGGCAGCTTGATCAGGAGCACACAGGGCCGCATATGTCATTGCAAATATTGCACCACTTAAGCCTGCAAACCCCTTCAGTATCCCAACAATAGGCCCTCGGTCCTTGGGAAAACTTTTCACACAGGATACCAGTGCAGCTGTATTGAAATATGTTTCTCCATTGGCTCCAATGCACAGAAGCCCACAAATCTACAACAAATACATTTTTCAATTGAAATTGAAAGCAGTAGGCATATCAGTAAGATCTAACTACCTAATCTAATCTAATTTAATAACATAGAAGATATTTTCACAGACTTTAGAGACAGATACACAAGCGGTAGTGATACTGTTATTATCTTTCTCTCGGTCTAAGGAATAATGTCTCAGATTACACTCCATAATCTAATTTATCAAATGTTTTTTCCAGTTTCTGATCATTCTCCATAATCTATCTAAAATATTTTTTACATCAACTTTCAGATTATATTCCATAATCTAATTCATTAAGATTTTTTTCACATTTACGATGACACTCTATAATCTAATTCATCTAGTGAAACCAACGCAGATGTGAAAAGAAGGCAGTGATTACTGTACCATCCAAAATGGCAAGGTGGGTGCTCTGTGCAACACAATAAGCCACAACCAGCCATATCCAACCAGATTTTGCAATGCACCAATCAACAGAAGTCCCCATGTAGGCAGGATTTCACAGAGGGACCCTGCAACCAATCCAACACTGTCACCAATATCCTTTGCCACACCCAATCTGTTTATCTGCTTCTGGTTGTAATGCAAGGAGCTCTTGATTATGGGTGACAGGCTTCCAAAGACATACCCAAGTCCTGCACACGACTGAACCCATATGCTTGCAACTACAACAAGCCATCTATTGCGCCATATCTGCGTTACTACCTCTACACCCTTCATTCTTTACCCAAAATGAAATCTTTTGCTTATCTCCCGGCGGACTAAAACCTTAGATCTTTGCCAATATATTGAATCACAACACAATATTATACTCTGACAATCTAAAATCCTTAATCATCGTTCTTAGCTTTAGAGAACAATGGTGTTTGTTGCTTTTCAGTATCGGGCCTATGGGCCCACCACAAAAAAACAAGAAGGGCCCCACTAGTAGAGCATGTCGGATCTTCCTGGCATGTCTCAGCTTAGATGCGATTGTGTTAGCCTAAATTGCTTCCCAAATTTGTTCTGTGCCCAGATCTGGAAATTGTCAAAGCAGTGAAGTTGGAGGACGTGTCGATCTGATAAAAGGATGGATTTGAATGGCGATGAGATTGATCCGTGTCACGGCGTCAAACCGCCAGAAAGGAACAGGGGAGATGTACTTAGTGTTATCCTTTTACCAGATTACTAGAGACAAAGCGACATGACGTGCTTGCTCACATCAACAAATCAAATCTATCTGTGAGGCTTGTTTTTTTCGTAGAATAAAATTTTTCTCACATTTTAAAGGCCCAAACTCAGATGGTGACATATGTTTCCTTTTCTCACATGTCACAAGAAATGGGGAAAGAATTCCATGGTTAGCATATAGGCTAATAATAGTGATAAGGTATATAGATTATAATATTAATTTTCTTAGTCATGAGTTACTAGTGGTTGTATAAATGTTATAAAATATTACAACTTGTCTTTAATAATACTAAATTAATATGTTGTATAAATTTTTATAAAATATTACAACTTGTATTTGAAAATACTAAAGTAATTTTAAGATTATCTATAAGATTTTAATGAAATATATTTTTTTTTATATAAATTTTTAATTTTAAATAAATATGAATAAATTATTTTGTATAAAAAGTTTAAGAGAAATTGTGTATTTGATTGGATGTGAGAATAGAAAGAAAAATAATAAGAATAAATGTAGGGGAGAAGATTCAATAGTTGTTATAGTATTTGTTGATTTGATGCCCAATATTTTTAGCAATATTGGACCAATAGTTGTGACTTTAAAGTTGTTAATGTTGATGATGACTATCTGTAATTGAATGAAATGTATTCCTTAGATCTAAAAAACAACAAATCATGTGATGCCACATCAACTCACCAATAAAACATGATTTAGTGCACAACTATCGGTCTCACTTTTTTGGGGCCTTTTTGGAAACGTCGACAAAAAGCATGCTAATGTGGCATCATATTTGGTGACGTGGCCCTGAAACCTTGGTTATAAGCAGGGGACTTGCCAAGTAAGCTGTTGTAAAAAATGGGAGTGATTTGAAATTTCCACATAGGATTTTGAGAAGCACGAAGTTAGGGTTCTCAACTATCGGGTCCTCTTCCCTAGTAGGTATTTTTTTTCCATAGTCCATGAATAATAGTAAAATTTTCTAGATTTAATTGTGTATGCTATTTTGTATCAACATTTTGAACCACACTCAGTGGTTCATTTCATTATCAGGGAGAGGATGAACCATTGAGTGTGGTTTGAAACGTCGATGCAAAATAACACACAATTAAATCCAAAAACATTTACAATGAAGAATAAATATGTAATTTTACGGTTGCAAATAGAAAAAGTTGTGGCGGATGATTGATGTATGGTTTTTGTAATTTTATTTGAGATATGTTAGCTAAAATAATTAATTTTTTTTTTTAAAAGCGTGTAAACACTTAGGTAGATTTTGTAGGTGTAGAATTGATTTCATACATGCAAATTTACATCTAATTTGTGATAATGAACTTGTTGATTGTGGACCTTTTATACTTGCCACTAAAGATTTGCCTTATTGCTTGAAATCCATGTCATTGTAGTACATGATTGATGCATGGTTTTTGAAATTTTATTTGAGGTGAGTTAGCTAAGACAACCAATATCTACTTTCTGTGAGATTGCATAAACACTCAAGTCAATTCTATAGGTGTATACTCAATTTCATACATGAGAATTTAAACTCAAAATGTGAAAATGAACTTGTTCATTCTAGACCTTTTAGACTTGCCAACAAAGATTGGCCTCATTATTTGAAATACATATCTAAGGATTGTGAATGTTGAAAAACACCTCTCAAAGCTTGCTAACTGAAGATATTCTAAGCAAGGATCTTCTCCTTATGACAATCCCCTATATTCAAATCAATAATCTTTTCATAAATTTGGAAAATAATGGATGCAAATGATGTTATAATGATAACTAGGAGCTTGAAACTAATGCAACAAAGTAATGCAATGATCTATTATGAAAACACGACTTTATAAACTTGATGATAACAAGATGACATAATTAGAATATGTTGATTTAGTGGGATGCTTTAATAGGGTCAAGAGTGATTTTGAGAGGTGCAATCCTAGAAGTGAGTGGTTCTAAGTGATAAGTGACCTAGATTTTATGTGATATGCTCGAGGATTCAAATGAACTAGGGGTAATGTCCTTTTGTACACAACCTAGGCACACAATTTGAAATTTTAGATTCAATAATCAATATATAATGACCAGTTGAAACTAACTTGGCTTGGGTCTAAGGTGAAATTTAAAATTTGATCATGATGGTCAAATTTGCACCATATAACTAGCTTGGGTCATTTTTCTGCCTATATATCAAACCCAAACTAAAAAATAATAATTCAATAACTAAAAAATTATTTGAGCAATATTTTTCTATTTTGAAGTGTCAAATGATAAATGAGATCAACTATAGTGCCAAAGCTATGTGTTAGGACTATGAACTTGAGACACCCATGCAAAGTGGTGTAAAACAAAGGGTAAATGTATAGAGTATGCACTTTTTCACCCTTATGTCTCACCCACACTTAGGTGTATGAATCTACATGAGAAAGCATACCAAAGTAGAAAATCAGAAAGCTAGAGCAATGATCCAAAATATACCTATAAATTGCACATAAAATTTACAAATGATCAATAATAATGTCCCCTTGATTTTGTATGCACCCCTAAGGTGCACACATAAATCAAGGAGAGAGAGAGTCAATAGGCATAGATCATGATAACATGATGATGTAAAGAAATGATTGAATAGTTATAATAAAGTGAGTGTGTAGCATAAGCATGAAAGTTCTCATATCTAAAATATTTTTTTCTAGAGATACTTGTGTATGAAATTTGAAACATGAAAGATGCTCCCACTTTTTCCAAAATCAAGATAAAGATGAATACATTGAACTTACAAAAATTGAACAAGAACCTTGCCCCCCAAGTGGTAAAATTAAGTGAAAGCATATAATAATATATGCAAATTAGAAATATAAAGGAAATTAGATAAAAATATAAAATGTATTACCTTCATTTTTTACTCCCAATGGGACCCTTCTCCTTGATACCATGGTATAAAAATGAAGCATGATCTAATAATGTTTCTCTATGAACAATGGTGTCATACAATGATGGAACTTTTGGATAACTCACATTTTGTTTCTCTTGAGATGTGCCTTGAGATGTATCACGTGCCTCACTTGAATGTGCATGTTGTGCATTCACAAGCATAGGATTGTGGCACTTGCATGTATGTCTTATATCACTCTTCAATATGTAGACCACATGATTTGCTAAATGTACACACACAATTTTTCACACAACCTATAGTTGTCTTATCACTAGCCCTATTATAATAACCTTTTTTATCACAATAAATTAGAAAATATATGCTTGCATGTAACCATTAGTGTCCCCAATTTATACCACTTTATTATCAATAATATCTTGAATTTTATGCTCGAGTATCATACATCTACCAATAGTGTGTCCATGTATCCTATGATATTCACAAAATTATCAACACTAATGTACTTTGGCATATGTCTATGTTGGGAGTTAATATATGATTTAGATAGCCCATATATTAGGACACCTTAAGATTATGTAACACAAAAAATGTTTTTGTTATACAATTTAATTAACATTAAAGGAAGTATATGAAACAATACTAAAGTCACAAACATACATGAGATAAGAATTTATGGAAAACCATTATAGGAGAAAACCCACTAGCAAAAGGACATTGAAAATTATATAATTATTTAGGAAAGCTACATCTAATACAATAATTCTCTTTCACACATAGTCTCAATCTATAGACTAACAAAAAATAAAGTCCAATTATAATTTCATACCTTCATGATACAATTATTCCAATCACATTTAACAATATCCAACCTTGGCACACATATATGAGTAGATAGATGCAATTGTAGAACCATCCAACAAAGAATGCCAACCATCTAATTGTCTAGCTGTTACATAGAATACAAGAAGTGACACAATGATCTCATGACAATATCATGATGCCATCATGTTGCATATTACATGTAGCACAATTTCTCCATATAGATGATCATTGCACATAATAAGTTGATGTCACTCAAACTTGATCAAAGATGTTAATTTTCTTCTCTTAAGCCACATAATTTTTTTCTTGTAGTATTTTTTTTGGATAAGATGGTAGAAGAAGAGATGGTTAGAGAACAAAAGCATGTAGAGAAAATGGAGATTATTATAGGTGCAGATTGGTGTCTAGATGTCGTGAGTTTGTGCATAGAAATTGTAAAAAATATTGTAGGATTTGGTGGAGGTGGTCGGTTTGTGGTGGGATTGATCCCATGAATGAGGAGCCAAGAGAAGGAATAATTTGGTAGAGGACAGTACATGGTGGATGTGAATCCACGAGAGGAGAGAAGGGTGGTGAATGGAGTTGTGGAAGGAGGATGGTGCTTGTGCTAATGAAGTGATGGAAAAAGAGAAAGAAGAAATAAACTTGTGCACATTTCATAGCGATGGAGTTCACTATAGATTGCTTGCAATATGAAAGAATGGTTCTACCATTCAACTCCACCATTATCTTTCTACTCGGTGTGTCTAATGCAGGAGCATCCTGGGTGAACGAGTTATCCGCATCAACCAAAAAGATTTGCAGTTTTTTATTTTAGTTTTGGTTCTCTTAGGCTTTGTTTTGGCATCTCTCAGCATAAGGAATTGTGTTGTGTAGTCAAACTATCAATTTGAAGTTTTCGCCAAAATGTC
Source organism: Sequoia sempervirens (assembly GCA_007258455.2). NCBI lineage: Eukaryota > Viridiplantae > Streptophyta > Pinopsida > Cupressales > Cupressaceae > Sequoia > Sequoia sempervirens. The sequence goes on from VDFB02353246.1 coordinate 20,311, forward strand.
GTTTTAAGGCTCCAAGGCAGTTTTCAAAAAATATTTTTAAAAAATCTATAAGGACTCGAGTAAAATCGGTTTGCAAGGGAATTCTTAGAGGTAACATGTGAAATGTGCAAAAATAATCAAAGTCATATCTTTCCTAGTTTGGGATATTTTAAAGTCGAAAGTTTGTTAAAAATATCGACATCTTTCAAAAAGTTTAAATATCTCAAGATTCTTGAAGTCTAGAGAAAAATCCTTCTGCAAGGGACCATGGGACATTAATCCAAACCTACTCACCAATTTTCATGTGAATCAAAGAATTTTCATTTTTTTCGCTTGCCAACACTTGACTCTGGTAATTAGCATAATTGAACGGATGAAATAGTTAGCCATTCAGATAATTATTTGAGGAGGATTAAAATAGTTTTTTATTACCAAATAGATGCAATAAAGCATGGAGAATGAAAAGGCCACACATTTTAAATGAAAAATATAAAAAGAAAAAGGAAATTGAAGGCTAGGGTCACAACAAAGAGCTCGAAGACTATGAAAAGACCAAATCAATGGAAAAGTGTAGAGTTGCTGTTAGAGAAAAGGGACGCCCAGGCAAAGGAAAATAAAAGGAGAGCAGGGGCGCCATCGCTGGAGAGAGGTATTTGGAAACTAGACAAAGAATCATACATAGTACAGAAATTTAAACAAACCAATTCCAGCGTGGAGTTAAAAAGTGAATGAAGGAGAATGAAAGTTTGAAGAATCCAGCGTGTGAATAGGGGTGTGCAACTGTGTGAAATAAATGATAGCAAAAATTAAAGAAGAAAATAGACCTGTGTGGAGATAAAAGAGCAGGGTACAGACTTGATTGTCATAGTTGAAAGTATAAAGGATTGAATTGAAGTTGTAGATTGGAGGAATAAGTAAATACAAAAGTAGATTAATAAAGAAGTAAAATGCCATTGTTTGCAGAAAAAGAGGGGCTGTGACTGTAGACAAGAAGATTGAAATAAGATTGAATGAGAAAAGAGAAAATTGTATGAGATGCTAGAGAACAAAGATTATAAATGTTTTGTTTCATGGAATATGAATTTACAATAAATAAGTTTGAATTGCTTTCAATCTTTCCTTGTGTAAAATTTGAATTTAAGTATGAATTGATTTATGTTGAATGATCATAGATTTATACTACACCAGTGTAAAATGAATTTGTGTTCAAAAATTTGGTTTGGACAACGAGATGGGTTTTCCTCTGCATCATATTCGGTTAAGTTTGGAGAGAGTTATTTTCCTTTTAATTAGTGCATTTACTATCTTTATTTTGGTAGATCATTGAGAGGTGTGTTATTGAACTCCCTCCATTCCCAAGTGACTTTATTCCCCTATATTCTCAACAACATAGTCTATGACCTTATCACCCCATACATCTTCTATTATTCCTTTGCAATCACCTAATTCTTCTAATTTTGGTAGTGGTCCAATAACCATTCTAGGAGTTAGTCCAAAAATTTACAAATATTTCAGTATTTATCACCCAAGACAAGTGGTATGTGATAACATGACAACTTGCCATCATAAACCTCTAAATATGAGAGTCATTTAATAGATTTGTTATCATTAGGATCCCACTTGGATTGTTTCCTTCATTAGGATCCTACTTATATTAGTGCTATCAAGGTACTTATTCTATAAGACTTTACACTACTCAACATTTAGATTGTTAAATATCCACCACACCAATTTTATTCTTAACACTATATTGTGTTATGATAATTTATTCTAATACTGATACCACCTTCCATTTTTTCTCACCTTGTCGTACCCCAATTTACCAATGATATTCTTTTGGTTTCATTTGATCCTTCCCACAATAATTTTTTCATGATTGTGTCCAAGTCTCTTTCTATGTTATTTGTTAATTGGAACAATACATTAGGTATATATCATAATTGCTAACAAAATTTCCTTAATCTCATAAATCATCCAATGATTGTTAGGGAACACCATTTCCATGCTTTTTCCTTTGATTTGTAGATACCCACAATGTTTTCCCATAATCTAGTTCTTACCACCCCTTTAAAGAATGGAACCCCTCTAGAGATATTTATTGGAAATAGAGTTTATATATTAAACCCTATGAAGTTCACAATCTATTATTATGCTGCTCTTCTTGTGTGAAAGAAGAAAATTTTGGATTTGTAATTGTTGATAATTTTCCTTGAAGATAGGATATAGTTGTTCAAGGAATCCTTGATCACTAAATTGCTTCCTCCGTTTTCACTCCTCCATAAAGGATGGTGTCATCAACAATTGTTGATGAGTTATGTAATTCATACTCCTAGAAAATTGTTGATGAGTTATGTTATCCATATTCCTAGCCATTTTGACTCCATGCCAAGTGTTGTGTAAATCACCCACTTTAAGTGTCCTTCTTAACACTTCTACCATTATCACAAATAAGAAGGGAAAGAGTCATTCCCCTTGTCTTAATCCATTAGAGTTTCCAACAAAGCCATAGGGAGTCTTGTTAACTAGGATGGCGAACCATAAGGTTCAAATACAATTAAGGATCTACTCAAGCCATCCTTGTGAAAAGATAAATTTCTTTAGGGCTCTCATTAAAAACAAAACTCACTCTATAATAGGCTTTAGTAATGTTTAGTTTTATCACCATACATTTCTTATTAGTGTCACCAATAGAGCGAATCACCTCATGCACTATGATTAATCCATCAATAATATTCCTACCTAGTGTAAAACCAATTTTATTTGATGAAATAATAGAGAGGAGAATGGATTTTAGCCAATTCAATATTATTTTGGAGATTATCTTATATATTGTATTGCATAGATATATAGGGTGAAAATCTACAAATGAATTACAATCCATTTTTTTGGAATGAGCACAATAAAAGTGTTATTCAAATCCTTCAAAAAATTCTTAGCCATTTGGCCATAAAGCCTTATCAGAGTGAAGTTGAAAGATAGCTAATTTCACCTCACCCTCTAATATCAATGTCATTAGAGTTTGATTATTTGCATAAAAAATAAGCTGCAGAATATTATCCATTAGAGAATTCACATCTCTTACATCCGACACTCTCTTTGATGCTAGTAGGTTTTAGAAAAGATGAAATGGCTTCCTTTTTAAGATCTTCAATATTTATTAGATATTTTCCATCTTTGGAAGTTATTGAGTTTATTCTATTTTGGTATCTTTTGACCTTTGAAGGATTGTGAAAAACTTTGTATTTAAATCAACTTTCACTAACCAAACTTCTCTTGATTTGGATTTCCAGAGTATTTCCTCTCTTGCCAACAATTATGAGTGTTGTGTCATTAGTTCCTTCTCTTTGGAAAATTTTTCTTGAAACTTTCCATGGGTTATGAAATTTTCATTAAGAGCTTCCAAATCTTTTTTCCATTATTCCCTTGTCTTTACAAATGTTCTTAAATGAGTGATTTTTTCATTCCTTTAATCTTCCCTTTAGAAACATAGTTTTTTGAAAAAGAAAAACATCTTCAATCCTTGTTGAAATGACACCTCCATCCACCAAAAGTGAATTTAGAACTTCTCTCTTTCTAGCTAAGTATTCTCAAACTTGAATGAGCATCTTTCAAGTGGTTTGTCCTCCCAAACCGTTCAACTAGTAGTGATTTGAGGCAAATATTGATTGTATTTGTGATTCAATTACACATGAAGAATGAACCCAATTGAACAAGTAAATAAATTTATCCAATCCTTTAGAAATATTTGTAAATCCTTCTTTCCTATTTTTCTAAGTGTATGTTCCTTTCTTGGGTACCGCATCCAATAAATCAATATATTTGACAAATTTTTGAAAATTTGTTTGGGCTTGGGATGTCCTTATTAGGTCACCACTTCTTCTTTTTTTCAGGCAGAGATAGGATTCCATTGAAATCACTACCAAGAATGAAAATTTCATTTTGATGTGAGTTCATTATTGACTGTAGCTCATTCCATACCTAGGACTTTTCCTCTATTTTGGTAGGTTCATAAACATTTAGTAAAAATAAGGATAATTAAGAAAGAATGCTTTTTGCCTTGTAGAGTATCCAATTTGAAGAAGATCCAATAAGTTCAATTGAAGTTTGGCAAGGATTCCATAATACTTCAAGACCTCTATATGCTCCCACTATTTCCACATAAATCCCCTACCATCCTTTCCAATGGTGAATGAAAAGTTTCACTTATGATTCTTTTAATTATGTTTCTTGTAGAAGAATAAGGTTGACCAATCAAATTTTAAATTGTTGCTCAGTCATATGTTGCTTGTTAGGGGCATTCAAGCCCCTAACATTATAGGTGGTGATCTTCATTTCTCTCTAGGGGAGATTTTCTCTCCCATAGATATTATAATATATTTTTTGATGTTTAATTGACCTTTTTAAATGATTTTCTTTACTTTTTCCCCTATTGCTTTTCCTTCCTTGCTTCTTCTTAGATTTGAAGTTAGCACTAGTTAATTTTGAGGTTGATTGACTAATGCACCATAATTCAATAAATTCTAGCTCTTAAAGCTCCTTAATACCCAAACTCAACCATTGGTTTTCTTCTTTATCCTCCTCTTTTGTCTATAAATTATCTATTTGATGATCATTGTATGAAATGATAGTCATCATCAATAATTTCCCAAGATATACCATTGAGCTACCATTCTCCATTGCTTCCTTAACTATCTTGCTATGTTCATTTTACACCTCATTGCTTTCTATATTTTCTTTTGGTTTTTTCTTTGCCACCCATCTCTATATTTCCTTCTTTTCTACCCCCTTGGGGCAACTATTTTCCATGTGCATGTGATTTCTACATTTTAGGAAAAAAAATGGAACATCCACTTTGACTAATTATCACCGTTCCTTGGTGGGAGAGAATGGAATTATCTCCTTTGGGATCTTATATAGCCAGATATGATCTTGATCATTGTGTACATGTATGAATTTCCTTTTAGAAATTCTTGATCCATGACATCTATACAACCTATGTTGTTACTGATGTTTATAAGCCTTTTCAATGACCAATATTTGATCTATAAGTTGTATTATCTAATCCAACACTACGTGGAGTACATGCCAATGGATTAAAATTTGGGCTCCACTTTTGCATGTATAGCTCATAGCATTTTACATTCGCCAAGGCTCATTTTGAAGGGCATAGTCCAAACTTATCTTGGTACTAAAGGTGTTAGTGAAAAACCCTTTAGGAAGAAAGATTAAGGTATGCTTGATTTCCCATATTTCTAAGGCCCATTCTTGAATACAACTTCTTGGAAAATTTCCTCCAAAGAATTTGTTGATGTTGGTGCAATCCAAGAGGTTGGTGACTATTCCCATCATCAAATTATACTTCTATTGTTGGGGGATTTACCTCACCAAGCCTCAAAAGAAGAATGTTGATCTTCCTTTCTCCAAAAAATTCTTATACTATTTTTTAATGTTGTGAGTCATTTTTTTATATTCATTTTATATCTAGATATTTTGTTGCTATATTTAATTATGCCAACTATATTTTTAATTTTATAGCTTTAAAAAAAAAAAAATCCAATAAATTTTATTTTTTATTTATATATTTACAACATGATATTTTGTACTTGTTACTATTATAGAAAATATCTAGACATAATTATTATTAATAAACAAAGTGACTGAAAATAAATACCAAAAAAAAAATCTCTCAACATCCCTTTTATAAAAAATTTAAAAATAAATATACAAATAACTATTTAAATACTTTTTTTAATATTATTAAAACTAATATTATATAATTTAAAAGTCAATATTATATAGCAAACTGCCTTACGTGAAAGGCGCAGATTCAGTACATTCCTAGAGGTCGTAGTGCACGTACACCGTCCCATATGCTAATATTCCTTCCTCACAAGGAAATCAGAAGAAACAGAATCTGCCAACTACTTTGGGGATATTTTAATGTGGCGTACACTAAGCTTTTTTTGGGTTCATGGAATCATTGTTCTATGGTCCATGCATTAACCGAACATTTCCATTATGGACCCCACCACATGTCAGCCTGTCTCAGATGTGGCTTGTGACCTTAATTTAGGCGCAAAGCATAGAATAGAATAGAAGACTTTTAATATATGCGAGATTAAAGATAGTCTAAATGTGGTAAGTAATAAAGTCAAACTATTTTAAAGTAGTATTGGGATGGGTGACCTCGTGGGACGACGAGTGCTTCACCTATGTGAGCATCACCTAGATGCAATGAGTGTTAAGTGGATCATTCATTATCATGAGAGATGGGTTCTTGTGAACCACTAGTCATGAAACATGGGTCAATGAGTTTGACTCGTGAAACTACACGATTGAATCCTGATAGCAATACCACAATTACGATATATTTTTCCTTTTGATATTTGGGATAACTTTAGAATCTTAATATTTGATCTAACATTATTGAAGTGAAAACATGTTTAATATTATCGAATACTCTTTTGAGAAGATTCGTTCTCAATATTGTTTGGTAGGTTTTTATTGTCTTATGTAAAGTATTGGCATGAAAATGAGTGTATATTTTACCTAGAGTGTTAGTTTTTTAAATTTTTTATAGGCAATATAAAGCCTTTTTTAAAGTGTACAATTTGATGTAACTTGTGCTATCTATTGTTGATCAAATTGATCACAATTTGTAATTGAATATCATTGTTGCTTAGAAGCTTGTAATCACATTGACATAAAGTGTCATAACCACTTTGTGCTAGGGGGCATGCTATGGGGTATTTGTAAAAGGAGAAAATCAATCTAGTTAAGATACACTAATTTTTTAACCAAGTGATTCCTATTTTACTTCTTCTAGGATTATATAAGATCATAAAAAAATATTTTGTCTCTGCACAATATAAAAAGAGAAAAATAATTCAAATAAACCCATAAATACCTTTAGTTTTAGAAATAAGCAATTTTGATTCAATTAAAGCGCATAAAACATTACTAAGAGGTTGTCTATTGGAAATTGAAGAATAATTTACAGAAGTAGATTACATGATAGTGAATACAGTAGAAAGTGGAACTTGACACCAAAAGATGAAGCTCATTGTCTAAGATGTTAGCACATCACATAGACATTTGAGTTTTGTGCTATTATTTGTACAATATAAAATACTAAGATGTTTAAAAAATATGTGTTAATCCACCCTAATTGTTCATCCAGTCTCTTCAATCAAATATGGGAACACACCGACAAATAATTGATAGTGAAATATATAACAAAATGTATGAAATAAAAGGAAATGCATTGCATTCAATGAAGAAACGAAAAGGAACTATGAACACAAAAGCACTTGCAAATCTCCATGCACTTGAGTGATTTTGAAATAATTACAAACATAAGAGAAGATAAAAGTGTTTGATTTTTTTAGAGCTCGCCTTCAATTCAAGCCCCTTTATTGGTCTTTAGACCTCCACAAACAACCAAATAAAAAAATGATAAAAATATGTGTGTGCTCTTCTCCCACATGCATCTACTAATGAAGAGCAATAACAAAATAAAATGAAACTATGAATATCAACCCTAGTCTACAAGGAAGACTACAAGTGTATGAAATTAATCAAATATGTGGTGGTCTATAACAAAGAGATTTTCCCAACAAATAATGGGAGATGCAATGTCAAAGAAAAAGAAATATTATTATAATAACAAGAACAATATTACCTAAAACAATGAGCTCTTGGAAGATTCAAAAGATGTGCAATCCAAAAAGTCTTGTGAGAGCTTCAATCAATCATGTAGAGCATAAGAATGGACCAAGAATAGAGTCTTTCAAACTTTAATGGAAATTTCAATAGATTTTTCCCAAGAGAGATATGAGAGAAATAGATGCCAAAAGTTCTTATTTCAAAGAGAGAACAAGAGAATTGTTAAGTCAAGAATGTGAGCATGGAGTGTTATGTTGCCAAGTGGGCATTACAATAGGTGGTAATGGACAGGTTAGTGGAAAACCAATGTTTAAAATTTATAAACTTCTTGGAAGCTAGCATGCTGCATAGGCATTAGTGTATCATGCAAACATCTACACACTGCACTCATGTCCTAATCAAGTTTTCAACATTTGACATGTATTCTTAGAATAGAGATAAAAATGACATTATGATCCAAAATCTAGGTAAACCTCGGTGTAGGGGGAATAGGCCAAGGTTTAATATCAAATGGACCTAGAACATGCTACATGAGTGGACATTGAAATGAGCTTAAAACACAATATGAAATTGTAAGGGTACATAAATTTTCTACATTACATTATGCCTCCACTTTAGCATGTTGATGAAACTAGGTGATAAATTATGCTAAAGTATGTAAAAATAGAATGCTAAAAGAAAATGAAAAAGATACCGCAAAAAGATGTTATAGAGGACATATAAGTTATTTATGTGAAGGATGATGCCTCTAGATCAAGAAATTACAAAACCATACTATTAGGTACCACAATCCTATAAAAAATAAAATGTTAGAAAAACACATAATCTTGCAAGACCAAAAATACATTAATTAAAAAATTAAAATAGTAAATAGAAGAATTCTAAAACAAAGAGAAATATTATTTGAAGAGAAAATGGTCTAGAAATAAATAAGGGTTAATGTTTTCCCCTTGTGTTTTTGTTTGGCCTATAAGAGAAAAAATACGAAGGGTGATTCACCATTGTCAAATTTAGAAAAAAATGAGAAAATTATCATTAAAGGATTATCCTAGAGAATAATAAATTAATGAAAAATATATGATAGTGAAGAGGGCAAAGCTAGGATCCACATAGAGAATATAAGACAAAAATATGACCACTTGTATGAAGAAGTTATCAAGGTTTTTGTGTAGTAGATGCTTTAGAAATTTTTTTTTAACTATAAATAGTAAATAAATTCAAATTTAGTATTCATTATTTTTTTCCTAATTATAAATATTTAGCACCTAGAGCCAAATATTTCGTGCAAATGAGACTTTTTTTTCCTCGTATTAGACACTCTTCAAGACTAAGTTGAGCAAGGAGCCACGATGTGAGATTTGAGTATTTTTTTTTATTTTGTTCATTTATAATCAAAATTCACCCATGTCACACACAAAGGTCCTACATGGGCATTAGTATCCATTTGACACACACTCAAAAGGCACATTGGCATCCTATAGAAATAATTTTTTTAATATTTTTCGAATGAAAATAGATTGTTATGTGACATGAAACTGATATGAAATTATTTTGTGATTGATGCATCCACCTACTATGAAAGAGAACACCAAATGGGGAATTATTGCATTACTACAAAGGGGCCTTATAGATCTATCCCACTAGGAGGTCACACTTCTTTATTGGGTGGCTATCTACTAGGTACATGTTATGCCAAAGATATGATTTCATGATTACATGCTCATGACATTGATGAAGTGATGGGATGCAGATGCCTCGATGTTCTATCTACTCATTAGGGAGATGAAAATGACACTTGAGGACATATACCACATATTGAGACTACCCACTTGAGGTTGTTAGATATTTATTGTCAAGTAGCAATCAATTCCATATGTACATTCAAGATAGATGCATGTGATTAGCCAAATCATACCTAAAGACACATTAAGGCACATTTACATTAGATGGATAGAATGAGTTGTACTTGTCTGACTTATGAGATGTGTCGTGATGACCACCATCATCATGCACATCATGTAGGATGGGTGAGGCATCCATTCACTCGGTGGTCTTGTCCTTACTATTTGAGTGATGGAGGAGATGAGGACCATGTTCACTTGGGGATGGAGCATGCTTTCTCATCTTTACCATGACTTAGCCACTATGTGCACCATGAGGGCCATATTCTTATGACATGCACACTCCTTCTGGTATGGGCCTTTGAGCATACCACCTACACATGAATGATTGGTTATCAATCAATGATGGAGTGAGATTACTCGAGGGAACATACCTACTTATTGAAGAGGCAATGACAATTTGGAGACCTTATTTTCTAGTGGTAGATCCTTGCCATGCTGTCCAACATAGATATTGTTTGGATTCCATAGAAGAAGATGACAATTTGGAATGAGGGAGCTCACTATCTAGCAAGGATGCAATGGGATTGGTTATTCATTGGTTTCCTTAACCAAAATATCATATCCTTTTACCATGGGTGAGTGGTGAGGTAGTTTATCCAAGTGTAACATGTCCCACTAGCTATACCACCTACATGAACTCTCACCATAATATTGTGAGACTTGGGGACCAACCCTGGCCCATAGTCATATATGTCACAATCAACAACTCAAAAAATGAGTGGGAAAATCTAGTTCCTACACTAGATGTAGATGAAATTAGGTTTACCATAGGGTTCACTATGTAGTGGTTGGTGTCTTGGTTAGCATTAATATATCCAACGAGTACCCCCTCAAGAGATCCTAGGTCACTATGGTCAGGAGAGGAGATTTTTGAAGAGGAGAGTGGAGAAGAGGAGGAGGAGAGTAAGCATGAGCCTAAACCTAAACTAGAAATGGAGCCATAATGTAGTCATGAGGGTAGAGTACAAGAGAAGAGAGGCCTAGGTCATAACCTCAAGTTACAAAATTACTACCCTCCATGAGTGGTGGTCCTAGTTAGTCTATATAGGGAGATTCAAGCCGTGCAACTACTATGAGGATCTCCATTGTGTTAGTGATGACTGTAGTGACAACTACACTTGTTACAATTTTCTATTGATGCGTGAGGCTCCTATAGATCCCAATTGGTAGATTAGGGATCCAAATGAGAATGTGATGTTTATTACATATTTTCATTTTAGTAGAACACTAGATGCATATGTTTGATAATGTATTTTGATTTTGATATGATTATGGACTAATTAATTTTTTTTTATTTGCAATGCACACATGAAAGTGTCTCAACTTTATAAGGCGAGTCATTGTAGAGATGGTCCCCACCATACAACTTGAACATGATGTGCAGGCTAGCTACTAGCTAGAACACATTGTAGGCTGACATGGAGACATTTATAAGCCTATAGCACAATTGTAGGCTAACTATAAGGAGGTGAGAGTACAAGGGGATCAAGTGATAGCCTAGGTAGCCACACTTACTATTAAGAAAGACCTAACAATTATGAGAGTAGAGAGTGTAGAGGCTACACATGACTCTTTCAAATTCAGGTAGACCATAGTTGAGCTAAGCTATAGACTTGGTTCAAGTAGTTGCATTGATAGACCTAGATCACCCTAGGATTCAAGAGATAATGGGATGTATAGAAATTTTATAGCAGAGTGAGTTGAAACTTAGTAAGGAGGCAACATAGTTGTAGTTGAGAGGTGTAATTAGAGGCCTATAGATATGGGTGGGTCTCAAAATCACTCTTGATCCATATTTTCTATACAATAGCCACCACAACATCTAGACCAATCACTTGCATCTAAGGGCTTGGGTATCCATGACTTGTCATGATGTAGATTATTGCATCATTATTATCATTTTTGTACATTCACACCATATTTTGATACAATGGTTTTACACATGAGAAACATGATATATATGTATACACACATGAAATCTTATTATTTTGAGTGATATATGTGTTATGGATGTATTTATGTTTACATGCATGTTATGATGTTATTTAAATTATGTAATTAAATTTAATTATTATTTAATGAAACAAAATTGGGTAAAGTTGTCTAATTAAATATAATGATGATCTAATCAAATAATTGAAACAAAATTATTTAAATAAATAAAGTAAGGATTTAATGACACAATAATTATATTGCTTAATTTAATAATAAATTAAATTGTGTAACTAAATGCAATAACGATTTAATTGAATAATTTTAACCTGAATATGATAAAGAAACTAAGTAATTTTAATAACTAAATAAAACTACAAACATAATTTTCGTGACACCAAAAATCATGTCGAGAATAGAAAGAATGAGTGTGAAAGTGATTGTAAACTTTGGGAAACACTAAAAAATCTAACACATTGTGTTTCAAGAACACAAATCTTATATTCTTATAGAATATGAAATACCAATGAAGATCATAACACAAAGGAGCTATGCTAATGATATAATGAAATAAGATAAACAATTTCAAACTTGTAAGAATGAGGCATTACACAAATGTCACATGATAGAGAAAAAATAAAGCATGAAAGTGATGAAGATGTGTTGCATTTACAAGTTCTTTAAGAGGCTTACAATTTATTATAGATAGACCATATGATTAAAAACCATAAATGAAGGTGGCGATGTAAGGTCCTAGCTAGCTAGGGCTAAAATTTCCCTTAGAACCAACTAGGACTAAAATTTCCCTTAAACTTCTCTACATAAATTTGGTGCTCAAATTCAAGATAATTTTAGATGAAGAAAGTTGGTAAGCGATGAGGGTTATGTCTAATAGCTATTTTCACCCTACACCTACCAAAGATCACTCAAATAGTTGTTTTGGTGCCCTAACTTCATAAATTGAGTAAAAAAATTACTTCAACCATGACAACATTAGTGTGGAGATATAATCATTGCAAGGGCTAGATTTTCATGTGATTTTAAGTTGTAATGATGGAAATACATTGGAATTTCCATTAATGAAAAAATATGATCTTTGTAACTACCCAACTTGATTTGATCAAGTTCCATGATGGATTTTGTGTTGCAAGTCAGGATTCAAGAGAAGAAAGAGAAATAAAAACATTCATGAGTTAATGTGGATGGTAGGGTTTTATAATCTTATGCATTTGCACCATGTTTTAAATGATCTTTAGTAGATTTTATAAAATAATTTTGGCTTTGAGCACTCGAACACCTCTACAATAGTTGTGTGAAGTGATAGAGACCAAAATGACAAGGTTTTTTGTCCTACTTGAACTACCATGCAAATCTCAATGAAACCAATTCAAGTGTAGACATTAATAGCAGGTACAGTAATAATTTGAGTGAACCTAAAAAATTATTCATCAATGTATCATATTCTCATCTTGGTTTCAAGGCCATATTTATGTGTTTGTGTAACTTTTCTTATTTGTAAGGATTGGTGATTTTGGGATTTCTATTATATTAGTGCAAAATTATTTAGGATTTTGAAAATTTGATAGTATGTTAGCCATTAAAGCTACTCTCCAAGTTGTAGAGAGATACCCACTATAGTTTATGCTTGTGACAGTTGTCTCCTTGGTGGCCGTTAGAATTTTGGAGGGTTTGTAGGGTTCCAAGATATGACATGCTTTCATCTTGTAAACTTTCTTCCATCACATTTGTTGGTGTAATTTTAAACGGGTATTGAAATTGTTGCAACATTTGATCAATAACATATTTGTTATATGTGATTATCTTTCACTTATTATAGATGAACCTTTATGGATTCAAAGAGGGATTATTAATTAAAAATATTTATTTACATAATATATCTATTATTCCTTATTTTTTTTATTTGAAATGGTTAAACACTACTTTGTTATCTAGTAAGACATTGGTTATTAAAGATATCAACCCTCCATTCTCATGAGAAATAAAAATATATTACCAATTTTTATGATAATAAGAGTAGAAAATTTGTAAGTTGTTCATGATTCAATGAGATAACCAAGTTACATGTTAAGTAAAATTAAATCGTCAAATATTTAATGAATCATAGACAACATGTGTATACCTTGTATGCAAAATGCACTCAAAGAAATCAAATTTTATGAATTGTTAAATTGTTTCCATTTGACAACATATGATGCAAGGTATACAATCAACTTTAAAAGAGGTCTTTGTAGCTAGTAAATATTAAACTAGTGACATAAATGGGGGTCAAGTATGCAATTTAGGTATAGTTATTATTTTTTGTTTGATTGTCTTTTTTTATTTATTTGAATACCTACTAAGGTATACCTCTAGGAATGCCCTCCTAGGTTTAAGCTAATCCTGAAGAGTAGGAGAGTTAACAAAATCTTGTAGCTAGAGTTTAACCTTCCTAAATCTATATATGAGTCTATCTTCACCTATGCGACGATAAACTCGTAGCCTTGAAGGTCAAGAAAATATCTAGGATTTTAGACCTGCTATTTAAGGACCTAAGAAAGCCCATGATGAATGGTAGTATTCCTTAAGCTTCACAATAATGGTAAGTGATCTTGTTTATATTTCCATTCCATTTCTCATTTCCATTATGACTTTGTTCTATGTGTGATCTCTTCCTTTTCTTTTGCAAACCCAAAATTTGGAACAACAACTAAAGGTAAGTTTGGGTAAGTACTAAGGTCCCGCATGCATATTTCAAAAAGAAAAAAAACTACTTATTATGTAAACTACATTTCCTAAGGTGGTAAATATTAAGTTTTTAAAATAGATACATATACATGGCAAGTATGTGATGAATTGATGGATTAACACATGACCCATGTGGCATGAATACAAATTCTCTCTATTGATCCTAACTAATGGAAGTACTTAAACAACTCATAAGTTCCATCTTTTCCTTTTATTAAATACTTGTTGATAGTTTGTTTTACCTTTATGCTTCATCACCTTTCAAAAATTTATTTTTGATTGCAAAGTGATAAAATTACCCCTTTTAAATGAGATCACCTTAGTGATTCTACAATTTCTCAAGCGATTCTACAATTTCTCAAGTGATTCTACAATTTCAGTGATTCTTTTAAATTTGTGTGTTATTTTTTGCATCCATCCATCTTAGAACTAATTTTACTGCTAAAAAATGTGACTATTGAACCTTATAATACACCCAACTTGCTTAACTTTGCTTCCTAATCATTGAATTCAGATCTAAGCTTATTAATAGATATTTTTTTACTTTTGTGAGGGTTTTTTCTCATTGGTAGTTTTATCTCTTTCAATATATGCTCTCATATTAACATCAACTATAGCCTCTTTTTTTTAGCCATTTTTATGAGAGAAGTACCAATTTCCTTTCAATTTTTCAATAATTCCTATAGCACCATTGTAATTTACATTTCTATACAATATCCAATATACTGATTCAACTACTAGTAGCTTTAGATCTCTCCTTACATAATTTTTTTTTTGCCTTGGACATCCTCTATAATTATTTTTTTCTTCGTACCATCAAAGGAGGATCCCGAATAGAGAAGAAAGGAAAGATGGTAAAGCTAATTCCTTGAGGACACTATTTCCACACAATCAACAATCTCTAGCATCTTGATTCATCAATTCCTAGGTGTGGAGGTTCTTTTGTTACATTTTTCTTCATTAAAAATTATATATTATATAATAGATAGTTCTTAGTTTGCTCTAGACTTGTAATAGTTTGCTATAATTTCTAGATCTAGAGTAGAAATGAAAATAGTTAGGTTATCAAATTAGATTAGTTTAGATTGTCTTGTTAGTTATTATTTTACGATAGCAACATACTTCTTCAAAAAAATATCAAACAAAAGGACAAACACCCCACAAGCAATCAATTGTTGGGCCATTTTGGAAAATAAGCACTCATTGAACAAGAAGAAACAATCATTTATTTTCCAACACCATACAAAAATTGGTAATTCTTATTGTTTCTTTTCATTTTGTAAATGAGTGGATAAAAATAAAAGTGAAAGGAACACTCAAGCTGGTTTATTATTCATCAATTCTTAAAAGTATTATTTAAAGGGGTATTTTAAATAAAAAGAAGTGAGAGATATAAATTCTTGAGTTGTATGTTATCCCCATTCAAGTATTTAGTTTAAACCACCTTAGATAGTATATAAATAATTCAAATAAGAAAAAAAAAATTAATAGTTGCATTCATACAAACTTTATTATTTATTATTAGATAGTCTATTAATTATTTGCATAATAAAATACAGGTTAGTCTCAATTTTATTTCATTTTTCTTTATTTTTTGATATTTAATTTAGTGTATAATTTTCATCCTATGAGCATTTGATACAAATAAGAGAAAGAATTGAAATTTACACACAATAAATAGGTAATTACACATTCAAGACAAATGCTCCAAAATTGTGTTTCAACACATACACACTCAACAAGTAAACTTACAAACATTAATCAAAAAATAAAATTGCAATGCCCCAAGCCACATATTTAAGACATTAAAGGACAAAACATAGACCATTTTTTCAATATAAAAGTGGTATTAAGAAGCCACACAACAATAACATGTGCTCAAGGTGTCATAACAACAAGTGATGACACACTTGACATTCACACCAATATATAAAACATGGCGACACAAGCAAAAAATTAAAAAATATCATAGAATAAAACATCGTGGTTGGAAATAAATATGAGGCATGAGGGAGAGTCAAGAGTCCCCCAAACCATTTGAATATTCTCCAAACATCTCTTACCAACCACCCTCCAAAAACCCATTGGGATACAACAAACATAAAATCCCAATACTAAATTTATCTTTTTCTTCAGGATACCCATAAGTCCTATACCATATTAGACTTCCCCAAAATATGATGCTTTATCAATTTTTTTCCCAAAAATAACACCCTAGTATCAAACTTCACTAAATTCCTATATCAACAACTTGGTATTGAACTTCTCTAAAAGTGTGATGCACAACACACTAGTATCATACTTCTCTAAAGTTAAATACCTTGACACTCTAGTATTAGACTTAGGAGAAGTTCAATACTCCCAAAACTCTAGTATCAAACTTATTATAAGTTTGATACCTGAAACATAGATTAAAAAATCCAAAACTCTCTAAGGCATTAAAAAACTAGCAAGTTCAACTTTCACACTCAACACATGGTATAACTTCCTCAATTTATAGGCTATTATGAAACAATTGAAGAAAAAAATTCAAGGGATTTTTGGTACCAAATTAGCCACACAAGAGCCTCCTAGAGGAATGAATCCCAAAAAACAAAGCACAAGGCTACACTAGCTCCTTGACACTAGAAAAAGAACTACAAAGACCAAATATGAAAAAATGAAATAAAATGCCTTGCTCATTTGCAACCAACATTGAGATGGGCCAAAAGAGACAAAAGGGAATTCAACCATTATGATAATACAATATACATTCACCCATAAACATCTAAAAATATTATTATAACACATAATAATTTAACCCAAACATGCCTAGTTATTGAGATTTGAGTGTTACAAACATGCCAACACCCTCACGAATAAATGTATGGAAAAATACCAAAAAAATACAATAAATTATTTCCTTTAAAGGGTTTTATTATAAATATAGATGAAACATAATCATATCACAAATTATATAAATATATAATTATGTGATAAATACAACTTGGTCTCATGAATTCTACTCACAAAGATTGTAAACAACAATTAAATGAATTTATAACATAATTACAAGGTAGAGGCTACTTCCCAACACTGAAGGTGTGACTAATAAAATAGTATAGGTTAACTACAATTGATCCATGAGGATTCAAAGCATATTTAATCCACTAAGCATCAATCCCAATAAGATTTTCAATGTAAACAAAGATGAAGAAGCCATTAATCTAACATGCTAAAACATAAAAGCTTGAAAAACATCTATTCTAAGACATTGAAACTTATCCTATTGGGGGAGTGGTATTGCATTGATGTAGAATGGCGACCCTTTCCCAATCCCTTGGATAATATGAGCCTTTCCAATTGATTTTATTGATTAAAATCGATTGAAACTGATGAAAAAGATGAATGAAAGCATGATTAAAGCTAGATTAACATGATAATGAGCTAAGATGATCAATGTAAGTGTATGCAAAGCTATTCTAAATGTATGCAAGATTCAAATATGCAAGCCCTAGATTCAAAATATATTAAATGAATGTAACTAAGTTACCATGTAATCCATTAATGGATGCTTTGAGCTACTATGATCAAGATTTAAACTAAAGAAAATATAAATATATGCTAAATATGGATGCAAATGAGAGTGATTTTAACAACATAAGTTTACAATTAAAAGATGAATCTCTATTCAATAGATGCAAGGTCTATTTATAGAATAGGAAAAAAGAAACAAATGGTCAAGATTGAAAGAATCAATTGAAATGGTCAGGATAAACAGAAGATGGAGGCATGGATCACAGATTTCCATCAAGGGTTGAGAATGCAAGTTGATATTTAATCAAGGACTCACAATCATGTAAAGAAGCACACTTTCAAAATTTGCTCAAGAATTTTGTTACAAGGAAGAATATTTCTTTTTTCAAATGAGTGAAGAGGGAAAGAATATTCCATGAGAATATTCCCTTTTGGAGGAATGTGCAAAGGAGGAATATTCCTTTGCAAGTGGGAGGGTTAGAATTAATTAGTAATTTAATAATTAAAACAAAGTTTCAATTATGCAAATTAGGGGAATTTAGGATATTCATTAAATAATTAACTTATTTAATAAAAAGGGGTCAGAATAACATTTAATTAAATAATTAAGATTATTTAATTTAAATGAGAGGACTTAGGGTGTTAAATTAAATATTTTGATTTATCCAATTTAACAAGACAAAAGGTTAGCATGAAAGGGGGAGGAATTAACCTAATTAGATTAATCAGATTAATAGGTGAAAATGATGCAATCAATTAAATAGCCAGGATAATTTAATCAATTAAACGAAAAGAGGATGGGTTTTAGGATGAAACGGTGTTAGCATATCAGATTCGAGTGTGCAATACCATTCAAGACATTTTTAATTGTCTACATTTTGCCCCTCTTTGAAGCGAGGTACCTATTATGTTAGTTCAAGGGCTGACACTTTTCAGATTAAAATTGCTGCTCAGATCAAAAATAAAAAATAAAATCTAATTTTTTAGATGCTCCACTATTGCCCCAACAAAAGGAATAAGCTAGTTCCCTGCCCCCTCAAGAAATTGGGTAGAAATTTTGAATTTTGGGTTGATTTCTCGACAAAGGTAAAATATAGGTTTAGGTGCCAAAACATGCCTTGGGATGCGAAAAAAGGTCTCATAAATGCAAAAAATAGGTTGCAAAGCACAAAAAATATGTAAAACAGGTCAAAACCCTAACTTTTAGCTGAAATTAGGGAAAAAAACCCTAATTTTTTTGGCTTAAATAGGTGAAAAGGGTGTACTTCCAATTCATTTGTGCATTCACTCTTTAGCGATTCTGTGCATTTGGAGCTCTGACACTTTGACGAGATGGCTCATCGTGCACTTCCACTTCACCTTTTCAAGCGGGTTCAAGAGTAGCAACACCGAGCAGACGCAGGACCACGGGTATGTGACTCGAAAATTTCCTTAGTTTTCACATTTTGGTGCATTTATTAGCACGTCAAAACTAGGTTTTTAGGAGCATCACTATATTGCGATGTACAACAGGCGTTGAAAGCGTCACTATTGATTTTTTAGTGACACACTTGCTATATAGTGGCACACCGAAGTTTTTCATTTCAATGATGCAATTGATTAGGGGGTCACGATTGTAAAATAATGACACATAGGATTTTTTAGTTTAGCGTTGCTCACTTGTGGTGGGCAACACACCGGTCAAATAGCGATGTGCCATGATTTTTAGCTATAGCGATGCGTGCAAATTCTAATTCACAATTGAGTATTGCGATGTGTGTCGCCAAATTGGTAATGTACCCCCAAAATTTATACAGTGACACACCCTTTAAAATAGTGACGCTATTGATTTCAACGACACAATTGATGTTTTAGGATGCATAACCCCTAATCTTGATTAGTTTTCAGATTTTTAGGTAAATTGACATTGTGTGTGCGATGCATGCAGGAGGATTCACCGCCATTGATGTCACGGGAGCACTAATTAGAGATTTTGGCAGCAGCCTGAGACTTTGATGACCTAGAGGTGGAACGACTGGGGATGTTAGGATTAGGTTTCATTGCATTCCTACCAGAGGTCTGGACCCACTTGGCCATGATGATGACACTTATTGAGAGATGGCATAGTGAGACCTCTTCTTTCCATTTACCCACTAGCGAGGCAACGATCACGCTAGAGGATGTATGGCAGATATTGTGACTTCCCATTCATGGGGAAAGAGTTATATATGACAGATGCTAGGAGAGATGCGTTCTGCTCACTTTTCCAAATTGACAACACCATTTTAGTCAACTCGCAGATAGACTTAGATTTGTATAGAGCCCGAGTACCTATCTTTAGATTGTTCGTTGCTGCACTTATTGCTGGAGTGATTGCCCCCGATCGATTGGGCAGAGGTTTCAGTCTAGGCTGGGGGTTAGCATGGCACAAGATGATCCAGAGGATCACTATGTATGCATTGGGTCTAGTTCTACTTGCTTCGTTATACCATGATATGCACTAGGCAGTTTACTGTGAGGGTAGGAGTATTAGAGAAGGTGTTACATTGCTTCACATTTGGGCATACGAGCACATAGCTGTGTTGAGACCTTTGGTTGTTTTGGAAGATATTCATGAGGATGAACCCATTGTATTTAGATATAGAGTCTTGATGACATTAAAACACACTAGTCTGACAAGTCTACCCTATTAGCATTGTGTCATTGATGACATGACCATGTTCAAATGGAGGTTGTGGTTGCAAGTTTGAACTTGGTACGATGATCAATATCAGTTGTAGTTTTCTCGCCAGACTTGCTACATGCAGGGGCGAGAGGACACTATGATAGAGCGGTACCTTCCAGACCACATTGCGAGGCAGTTTAGGGAGGTACAAGATGCACCTCTCGATGATTACACAACACTCTTTTTGAGATATCAAAGAGAGGTCTATTAGGGAGCTTAGATTGACCTAGTGGCGATCAATGACTTCTGACAGTTGGTTGCCCAACCTTGGGTGTATGATTAGGGTTTGTCAGATGCGGTGACTACCCTGAGATATGATGCATGGTTTAGGCCACTTGTGCACTTGATAGACCCAACGGGGGGATATCCCAGAGGTAGAGGCAAAGGCAGAGGTAGAGATGGAGGCAAAGGCCGAGATGGGGGAAAAGATGGAGGTAGGGATGGGGACAGAGGCAGAGGGTAGTAGCATCCAGAGCAGGATAGGGCATAAGTGTTGGGGGATGGAGAGCAACCTTGACAGGATCAAGGTCACCAAGACCTAGGGCATCAACATGATGGCCAACATGATTGACAAGTTCTAGGGGCACCACCACCTCCTACACCACCCCTACAGTTAGATCCATGAGATGGGTAGATTGTTTCCCTTATGGTTGAGAGAGACCAGTTGCGACAATAGTTATAGGCGATGATTGTAGAGCAGGACATGGAGGTCCAGTTGTGACAACAACTCAAGGCCGTCACAATGACATCTCAAGGGTGGACAGAGTCTGCTCGCATGTACAGAGAGGGAGTCACAAAGGTTGTGTATTATCAAATGCACTATCATAGAGACATTCCTAGAGAGATGCGACAACCTAAATTCTCTTAGAGGAGTGGGGAACCTCTTAGGGTTGAGGATTATCCATCATTTATATAGCTTGGGGAGTCGAGCAACCACCAGGGCTAGCTGCCTCATAGACACTTTTTGATTACTTTCCTGATTATTTATACAGATACACATTCACAGGTTCATTTTCTATAGCCTCATGTATATTGTAATTTTGATTGATATTTATACACACTGATTCAGATATTGTATCATGACAATCATCTTTTGATATATATATATATATGAGATGGTTTGGAATCATGATGTGATGTGCTTTTATTTCATGTTTGATAGATGTATGGATGTATATGTTATGATGTGATGTTATATTTATGCGTTATGATTATGTATGGATGCACTTCTTTTATTTATGTTTATGCGATATGCAATGATGTAATGTTTATTAGATGGATGCAATGCAATGCAATGCAATGGGTGCATTACCTTCTTTTTCAGTATCTTTTTATGATATGTGATGACATGATATGATATGTATATGCAGGATGTATAGATGGATGAATTAATTTTTTTGTGTACTTTTCTCATGCAATCTATGATGTTATGATGTATGTATGTATATGGATGTATATATGGATGACACATATGATCATGCTTATGATATGGATGTTTATGAATTTGATTTAAGATGCTTTGAATAACAAATCTACATTATCCAAAACAACTTAAAATGATAGTAATGATGTAGTGGATTATGTTTGCCATTATTATGATATGTTGTGATGATATGAGATGTATGCATGTTGAAATTTTTTGGATGTAGGATGGATTCATGATGATGTATTTGGTGACTTTCATGATACCAGGTTAGCATGAAAAAGAAGATAGAAGAATGATTTGATCATTGGTTTTGAGATTGATTCAGAAGGTCCAACAAGTCCATGATCCAACGAGACTTTATTAGATATGGTGATGAGATGGATGATTTTTCTCATATCTTGGGATTGGGACTTTTTGTCATTCCTTATGTTTGATATAACATAGACACGATGCATCATGGTATTGAAGACTAGGATGATGTTGTACCTAGTGACATGGACTTTGACTCTACAAACAGATAGGATAGTTCTTGTTCACACCTTGACATACAGAAACCTCGTTGGAATGCAATTTAGAAGTCTAGAATATCTTAGACCAAAGCATACACAATAGTCAACAAGCTATTCCAAACAACTTCCCTACACACAACTAAGCAAGTATCCGCCAAGATTATTTTACAAGAATATCCACAAACATAGAAAATGAAAGATAATGATCGATGCCCTATTCCTTTCTCTCTAAATATTTTAGACATCATCGAGAGGTCTTCAGAATGGGTCATTTAGATAAATCATAAGAAAATATCCAAGACAAACAGTCAGTGTTATCTATATCTCTTGCCAATTTAATATAGCTTAGGCGATTTCTGATGTTGATGTCCATTGTTGGAAGGATACATCCTAGGACAGTTTATCAGATGGTTTGATTAGGATTAGGTGTGTGATAGGCCATTGATACAAACTCCACTCACTCATTTACGTATGATCTAGAATTTAGATTTTGACATTTAGGTTCTCACTTTACGTCTTGCGGCACTTGTTTGTTTTACCAAAGTTTGAAGATGACGGCTGATTTATTAGGGATGAAGTTTTATTGCGAGTGAAAGTGAAATAGGATGGATGGTTTTG
Source organism: Sequoia sempervirens (assembly GCA_007258455.2). Classification (NCBI taxonomy): domain Eukaryota; kingdom Viridiplantae; phylum Streptophyta; class Pinopsida; order Cupressales; family Cupressaceae; genus Sequoia; species Sequoia sempervirens. The sequence continues at coordinate 43,309 of VDFB02353246.1, forward strand.
GATTTTTCTAGAATATTTCAATGTTTTTGGTATTTTGAAATAATGTTTTGAGGTTGTTTTAGGTCTTTTTGAAAGTTTATATGAATGTTTTGGTTTTTTTGGTTATTTGAGGGCCTTGCCTACGTTCAAGCTCAGAGACAATGTAGTTCAACATGGTTTTGTTTTTGGATTTTTGATGTTTTGACATGTTTATGGATTTTGATGTGTTTTGGATGTTTTGGATTTTGACTTTACATTTTTTTGAATGTTTTTGGATTTTAGTTGTACAGGATTTTGAATGTTTTTGGATTTTCTGAATTTTACAAGTGTTTTGGATGTTTTTGGATTTTTGAGATGAATGTTATATGAATGTTTTTGGGCTTTTCGATGAGATTTTAAATAACCTTAAGATATACAAGAACTTGATTTGATGCATAAAAAATTTCCCCTGGTGTAATGCAATAAACTACCTTGATATAGGTAGGACAAACTGACCTTTGGAATATGCCAAGTAGTACTAATGGGAATATGATACTTTACAATACCAAGCTATGAGATGGATGCGGATGGGTGATAGAATAAATAGGATAAATGATGCGATGGATGGGTGCAATGCAAAGAATGATAGGATAAAGAGCCAAAGATGGATGGAGGTGCTTTATTTACACGAGACACTTGTTTGCCAAGTTTTTGCCAAGGTACTTGCCCAAAGCAACACCAAAGTGGTTTTCACTAGAGGACGATTTTTTTCTTTACTTTTCCAATCCTTTTTCTTTTTTTTTTTTGATTTTTGATCATTTTTTGATGTTTTTGTATTTTTAGATTTAAACCCTTCAAGCCTAGGCATAATTATTTTTAAGATACAGGATATTGGTCAGTTCCTGCAAGGGTTCACCTTTAGGTGTTGATAATTGGTATGCTCCCAATCCATAGTTTGCAGTGATGATAAATTAACCTAACTAGTTAGGTTTAAAATTTACTTTACTATCCTGATCTAGAAGATTTTTTTGATTCTGCTTGAGAACAAGATCCC
>VDFB02353247.1:0-64564 GCA_007258455.2 Sequoia sempervirens
TTTTTCATTGCATGATTGGCTTCCTGAATGTCACTACAAATTTTTACAATTTTTTCTTTGTCATGCCTTCCATCCAATATTTTCCATAGCGTTTCTATTATATTCTTTCCAATATGCATTGTATCAAACAAATGCACAATTTGTAGCTGCTCATAGTAGGGCAACCTACTAAATTGTCTGGGATAACTTTTAAGTCCCTGTGGAAGCCGGCCATTAATGCCTTGACGACCTTCATAAAGCATATAAGTTAAACAAATTAATAATGACAATCATTGTCAATTACAACATGAGTAAACACAACTCAATATAATTAAAAATATAAATTCAAAATATACCATATATGATAGATAAACAATTTTTTCCGATGTATAACCTTGACGATTAATTCTATTATATTCCAACTTCCATAGGCAAGGTGTCATTCTTCATGGTTTTGATGTAGTCTCCTCTTTCCCATTGAAAAGATGTTTTTCAGTAGTTTGATACTTATGATTTCTATGGAGGAAGTGCCTATACTCATCAAACACATGTTTTCCTAAACTTGTTGAATGACGAAATTTCATCTCTAGACCATAAATTGGACATGCAAATTTTCCCTTTGTTTGAAGACCTACAAGATAATATATAATTGAATTAAATATCTCAAATTTTTTAATTATATATAATCAATAGATTATTTTTAAAACATGTATGATATCTACTTCATCAAATTAAATATTGTTAAAGTGTAGTCAAACATTATAACATACCATGTAGTCAAACATTATAACATACCACAAAAATGTGTTAGCCCCAGGGCATCATGAATTGTCCATACAAGTATTGCATGGAATTGAAATTGTCTTTGTCCTACTGGTCTAGAGACATCATGCATAGTGACACCATTCGATAACTTTAGTAACTCGTTGATAAGAGGCTCAATATATACATTCATATCTTTAACTTGGTACTTACCTATTTGAATGAACATAAAAATTACATAATTATTATAACAATTTTACTGCAATATATATAAATTAATGTACATGACTATTGAATGAAAAAAATATAAGTCATTATGCAACAAATAAGACAAATGAGATGCTACTACGTTAAAGAAAATTGATGTAAACAAATACCTAGAACAATAATTAACAACATTATGTGCTCCCTCTTTATTGACATCCATGGAGGAATGTTATTGTTGATAACAAAAATAGGCCACACTGAGTAAATAGATCTCAGCTCTCCAAATGGATTGACACTCTCCGCTCCCAATGAAAGCCTGAGATTATGAGGTTCTTCTTTAAAGTGTGGCCATTTTTCCTCCATGTCCCTAAAAGCATAACCATTCGCAGGCATTCGAAGAATGTCATCTCCACTTCTATTTCATGCATGGTAATCCATAAATTGCACTAAGCTTTTGCACCTAAATAATTGTTGCATACGTGGAATAATGGGAATATAATGAAGAGCCTTGCGAGGAAACTTTTTTGTTAGTTGATCTATTCGATATCTACTGATATGACATTCTAGTCATTCTATTGCAAATTCCTATTGTTTATGATATATAATATGATCATTGGTACATGCATCTATTGCTTGATACTCCATTCTGATATCTTTCATAATGATGCATAAATCTCGTTATGAGTGAGGTAAAATATTTGATGGTGGTAACAAAAATTTACCAATCAATCTACAACAAAAAATAATTTGTTCATATAAAGAATATTAATGGTACATATTTCATCCTTTATTTACTAGTGATGAACTAACAACAATTAAAATAGATGAAAAAATATGACATATATGACATACCTTAACATCCATGAGATTGCTATGTTTTATAAACCATTCATAACCTTCAAGTTCAATAGCAACAATACAACAGAGAGAAGATTTGTTTGGGAGCCTTCACAAAGGGGCTCGTATGCTTTCTCTAGTATAGGTAAATCATGAACATCATCAAAGTCATCTTAATCATCATGATCAACTCTACCACTAAATGTGTCGTGGATCAATGTATTCATACCATCCTCTTCAACTATGTTTTCTGGCGCATGATCATCTTCTTCCATAAGATCATTAACTTTATCTTCGATATTCACAGCTCCATGTTCGTCCACTTGCAAAACCACATTCTCTAGGCCATGATAATCCATCATTTCCCCTAGGGTGACCCACCTTTATAATAATGATAGACACAAATAAACCATGATCATGATCAAGTGATTATATATATATATATAATGTTAAAACGATATAAACATTTACAAATTCAATCAATATAAACACATATAATGAACAACTTACCAATGGACGATAATCATGCCCCCTTCAAAGTGACCATGCTGCCTACAATGTTTCTTAGTTGTGATTAAAAGTCATCTCATCTTTAAGCCCTTACAATTATTGCAAGGACAAGAACATTTCCCATCACCCTTTCTTTTCAATCTAGCCCACAATCTATCAATTGTCTCTTCATTTTGTTTTGGACTAATATTATCTGACATGATTTTTCTTTACCAAGCTTGACTATTTAGATCTTCAAAAAATATCAAACTCAAACTCCAACAATTTTTATTCATAGGCAGGTAACATAATCTAATAATTATGATATTTTACACCAAAAAAAAGTGGCATGCAACCACCCCTGCAAAAAAGAAGATAGTATGAAGTTAATGACCCCAAAAAACACTTTAAAATGCTAATTCCAAAATTTATTAAATTCTGATTTTACTATGATTTCCAACTGTTAAGACTCCTAAAATCAAAATATTGAACTTGATCACAAACTTCCTACAATGATGGAGGTAGCGAGCTAGTAAGAGCAAGTGACCCATTCCTAAGGAGCAACAAGTTGGAATCATCATTGCTAATGTCAATACAGATTTATCCTTTTAGTTAAAGATGCAATGTGTCACTTCTTATGACGAGCTTATCCCTAGGGCCCTCAACATTGAGAGAGCCCTAATAAAAAAAATAGAAGCATTGGTAAGAGCATGATTAGGGTAGAAACCCTAGGCCTCTATAGAAACATAAACAATAACTATAGTAGGATTAGTGAGGTTGCAATACTAGAAAGATTGAGACATTGTAGGTAATAACAAAATCTTGCAATCTAAAGATTGTAGCCAATAACAAGAACACTATGTAGCTTAGTGACATTTGTAAATGCAATCTATGGTAAGAAGAATGACAGTCACTTGAGATGTGATAGTCAAAAAGAGGTTGAGTAGTGACAAGATAATAAATCTCAAACCTTGCAGAGTAAAGTGAAGATTTTAATAGTGAGTTTCCTTACCCCCTTGCTGACCTTAAGGGTTTTTCAAATGCTTTTGGTAGTGTTAGACATGGCAAATGCAATCAGGGAATGACTGTCCAAATGAAGTAACAGTGGTAATCATAGGTTCAATGTTTCTTCTTAGCCATTAATGTATAATAGAGGTAGTGGACTACATGTTTGAGCGGTGTTTTGAGACTCATCAAAGATGGGAGAATAGTAAATAATACCTTGTGGACTGTGAAGTAGTGTCAATAAGATTGATGGATCTTAAGAACTACAATACCATGAAACAATGAGTCCCTTGTAGTAAGTAGGCAGTCTATAGGGAATAGTTTGATTTTATAGAAGGATGCTCATGAAAGGAATCTTTAAGTGATAGTGAGTGAGTTGTTTGAGATTGCAGCTGAGGGTGTAATGCCTAGTCGTAAAGGAAGTTAGCAAAGCAGTAAATGTGCAAGAAAATCAAATCGTACACAATAAATAATTCACAATGTTATTTTGCATAATGCCCTGAGTTTGAAGACAAAAATCTCATTGTATCTTCATGAGGAAAGTGGTGGCCTTAATGGTCAATCACTAGCAACCATTATTTTAAAACATGTTATTGTGCTTATGGAGGAAACATTTTAAGCAAGGCAGTGAGTGGTGGTTTGGAACAATGGCAGGTATGAAGGATTTGCTTTATATGCATACTATGCAGTCTAGCTTAAGACACTGTTCTTAAAAGAGATTGAAGGTGGATTATGGAACTCAAGGGTTACCATGAAAAGGATTAAAGCAAAGACTGAGATCTATTTAAAAGCCATGGCCATGAAGATATTAAAGATGTCACATGCAAAACCCTAGTAGCTAGAGTAAAGAATATAGTGCCAAAGAGGATAGTGTGCTGGGGCAGATTTAGGAGATCTTTACATTATCTAATTATAGGGAAATACATCATTTATTTATTTTTTTAATTAAAATAAATCATTCTAAACCCTATATAGGATACATTAATACTTCAAAATCCTCTGAAGGAATTTGAGATTATACAAATATATGTCAAGTAACATTCATAAGGTTTAGAAAATCTTGATCACTCTCTATAATATCCCATTAAACATGGGTTGTGCTTGAATTCACTACATAATTCATATAATACAACCACTCTGCATATCAACTAGAGTTATACGCTCTTTATTGTAGCAAGAGGTAATCACTCTTCGATCATGCTATAATTACATCCTAACTTGTTAAAATTGAGACAACCTGAATGCACCCAATGATGATTGACACCTACATTATACAACCTAAATTAACTACATTATATGAGTGCCTCCATTTCTATCACAACATAGCCACATTAAACTTGGGTCACACATGAACGCATCCTATATTTGTTATACCACAATTGTGCCACATGACCAATAGAGTTATGGAGCACATAATTACAGTCACAAGAATCTATTCCTTGGTTGTGATCTTATGGTTATTCCACACAACAAAATCTGGACATGAAATTCTCAAAACCCTAAACCTCTAAAAATGAAATCTAATGAGATGTTGCTTTAAAATATGATTTTCAAACCTCGAACTACAAATATGACTTCATAATTGAATTCTATAAAAAGATAATGACTACCCTCAACCTGGCGATATCTTCTTGAAATTTTTCTTATTTTTCCCAAGAAAATCGTCTTTAGTCCTCCACAAACTGTCTCAAGTAGAGCAAAACACTGTCGCAAGAAATAAGGCACAAACTCACTTTTATTTATGTTGGCCACAATTTTATTTTTTCTATTTTTCATGTTTGTCAAAAATTTGACGAAAATGATAGCCGACATTTTGACAAACGTCGAGGATAAACTTTCAAAAAATTGAAAATTACACATCAAATTTTACAAGCACCCGATGATACATCAAATTATACGTATTTCATCGAACAGTTTCATTGGATTTTGCAGTCAAATGAGTTAGTGGATCACTACTCAAATACAAAATAGGCTTACTTCCCAAAGGAAGACACAATGTATTACAAAAAGGTTCTGATTAAATCCATCAAACTTTGAACTAGGAGAAGGAGCATTTGCTAATGCCTAGTTATAGTTCTGATTAAGCACATAACCACCTCTTCACTCTTCTCCACTTTTCTTCACTCTTCTTCACTCTTCTTCACTTTTCTTCACTCTTCTTCACTTTTTGCTCTTCCTTCGAATGATCTAAACTTTATTCACACATAAGACTCTTACAATTCACACACACATACATATACATACCTTCAAATGATAAAAAAATCACTCTTATATATCCGCAACAAGAACTTACATCACTATAAGTTGGCTCCAAAGAAATAATAAAATGAATATAAACAATCAGCCCAAATCAATAAATATTATTCATGCAAATCAACCAAGGTCAGCCACCACATAGTGAAGACCAAAAATAAAATCCTCAAACATGAACCACTTCAATTAATTTCTCCTTGAAGATCCACAACATTCTTCAACACCTTGTCAGCCAAGAACATGAAAAACATAAACATGCAAGAGAAAATCTTGGATCATGAGCACAACGATCAATGCAGATGTGCAACACAGATAGAGCATGAACTAGAAACATCCACAAGCATCATGAAAGATTGGAGAAGCATCCGCAACAACTAAACTTACTAGAATCACATGATCTTCATTCAGGAACACAAACTGAAGTAACAAAAAAACTGTCAGAATACAAATCTTCATAACTCAATCAAATCTTCACATCGATCTCTAAAACTTGATGTGGATAAACAAGATATACTCAGCAAGAAAGCCTTTACTCCACAACCTCTAGATAGTAACATACTAATCACGCTAACATAAAGAACTTCACTTCACCACTGACAACCTGTAGCACTTCTTATTACAATTTTCTCAATATCCTCAACATATACAACTTCTAATGCAACAATGCTAATAGTGTTGACATCAGTGATAACCACATATTAGCAACACAACACAACATCCAACAATCTCCCCCTTTGGCATTGATGGAAAAACATGATGTGAAAAATACCATCAACACAACTACGCTTACTCTCCCTTAGGTTTTGATTCTTCTCTCCTCAACTCATCCATGTAACTCTTCTCCCCACAAGGTTCTTCTCCTCCAAAACATTTTTCACATTACTCTTCTCCCTCTTTGACATCAATGGAAAATGTTTCTTCTATACAAGCTTTAAACCACATATATGAACACCTAAACCTCATATATGAACACCTAAACCTCTAAAAATCTGACTACTCCCCCTGAGTACTAGGCACCACATAATCAATCTAGATCAAAATATGATCATGAAATGCACATATTGATGAAAATCAATGCATCCTTAGTTTTGATTAGGAGGGGTAATCACCCCTAACTTCCCTCTGAGATACTCAAAAGTATCCTTAGGCAACAACTTGGTAAATACATCTGCAATCTACTCCTTAGTAGGAATATAATCCAATCTGACTTCCTTTTCACTTACTTTCTCTCTCAAAAAGTGAAACTTGCTAGATATATGCTTGGTCTTGGAATGCAACACTAGATTCTTAGAAATGTTAATAGCACTTGAGTTATCACAGAATATAGCAATAGGCTCATCATACACAACTATGATATCCTTCAACATCTATTTCATCCATAGTACTTGAGTACAATTATTAGTAGTAGCAATGTATTCTACCTCTGTAGTAGATAAAGAAATAACATTCTACTTTTCACTTAACCATGAAATCAACTTCTTTCCCAAGAAAAATACTCCACCACTAGTACTTTTCCTATCATTCACATCTCCTGCCCAATCAACATCAGTAAAGGCACTCAAAGTAATATCATCATCTTTAGGATACCATAAACCAAATTCAACTATCCCCTTCAAGTATCTAAAAATCCTCTTCATAGTAGTCACATGAGATTCTTTAGGATCAACTTGAAATCTAGCAACAATGCATAAAACATTCATGGTATCAGGCCTAGTTTGATTCAAATAAATTAATCCACTAATCATTGATCTATATCTAGTATGATTTACCTTCAAAGAATCATCAACAGTTGTCAACTTGCATTCAGTCACCATAAGTGTACCAACTAGCTTTCAATCTTCCATACCAAATTTCTTTAGCAATTCTTTCACATACTTGGACTGAGATAAAAAGATCCCTTTGTCTAACTAAGTAATTTGCAATCCTAAGAATAATTTCATCTCTCCAATCATTGACATCTCAAACTCATTTTTCATCTCTTTAGCAAACTTCATACATGAGCTATCATCTCCTCCAAATATGATATCAGCAACAAAAACTTCCACAATCAAATCTTTATCATCATTTTTGAAATATAGATTACTACAGTACCTTTGTTAAATCCAAGCTTCACCAAGTACTTATCCAATCTGGCATACCATGCTCTAGGGGCTTGTTTGAGTCCATACAATTCTTTCTTCAATCGAAAAACCATATCTCCCTGATTAGTCCACTGGAATCCAATAGGTTGTTCAACATACACTTCTTCTTCCAATTCACCATTTAGAAAATTGGACTTGCTATCCATTTGATAAACTTTGTAGTCTTTGTAAGTAGCATAAGCAAGAAAAAATCTCATAGCTTCAATTCTAGCAACAAGGACAAATATTTCTTCAAAATCAATACCTTCCATCTATGAATATCCCTTACATACCAGTCTTGCTTTGCTTCTAACCACTTCACCTTGTCCATTCAATTTGTTTTTAAAGGCCCATTTAGTTCCAATTAAATTCTTATCCTTAGGTCTAGGAACAAGAATCCATGTATCATTCTTCTCAATTTTTTGTAGTTCCTCTTTCATTACTTCAACCCAATGCTCTTCTTTGCATGCTTCATTCACATTGTTACGCTCAGTCTTTGAAATCAAACAATATTCTTCTACAATCTTTCTCCTAGTTTGGACACCTTTGTTCTTATCACCAATAATTTGATCTTCTCAATGATTCAACCTTACATACCTCAGAGTATTCTTAGAATTTTCTTCAATTTCAAGCTCTTCTGATCTCTCTTTTGTTCTTCCACCAGTTCCTCCTTCCTCTTGATCTTCTTGATTCACCGGAATGATTTGCACTTGACTTGAGTTCTAACCTTTGTTTGTAATATCATTCTGATCACCAAAATCGTATCCACAGGTTCTAGATAGTGCAGCTATGTCTTCATCAACCTTAACATTTGCACTTTCAACCATTTTCTTCAATCTCTTATTGTAACCCCGGTAGGCCTTACTTTTAGTAGCATAACCCAAAAAGATTCCTTAGTCACTCCTAGCACCAAACTTTCCTATATCTTCATCTCTTTTGATATAACACTTGCTTCCAAAGATCTTGAAATATCTAACAGTAGGTTTTTGACCAGTCCATAGCTCAAAAGGAGTCTTACCAGTATCACTTTTGATTTGTTCCTGGTTAAGTGTGTACACAACAGTACTCACAACTTCTCTCCAGTAGATATGAGGTAGATTTCCTTCCAACATCATGGTTCTAGCAGCATCTAGAATTTTTTTGTTCTTCCTTTCCACAACTCCATTTTATGGAGGGGTCTGTAGTGTGGATAATTGTCTCTTTATTCCATGCTCTTCACAAAAAGAATTAAACTCACCGGAAGTGAATTCACCACCTCTATCTAATCTCAGAAATTTAATCTTCAGACCTGTCTTTGTCTCAACCACAACCTTAAAGATCTTGAACTTTTCTAGAGCTTCATATTTCTCCCTTAAGAAAGTAGCCCACATCATCCTTGAATATTCATCAATAAGTAGCATGAAATACCTATATCCTTGTAAACTTCTAGTTCTAGAAAGACCACACAAATTAGTATGCACAAATCCAACAATCCATTTAAATTTTGTTGTTTACTCTAAAATGAAATTCTTGTTTGCTTTCTTAACTGAAATTCTTTGCATATGGCATTAGTAGGTTTCATCAGCTTAGGAAGATCTCTCACAGCCGTAGTGGAACTTATCTTGACAATATTATCAAAGTTAACATGACACATTCTCTTATGCCACAACCAAATTTCAGCAATTTGAGCAATCAAAACACTTTTACTAGCAACACCGAGGTGGAAAATATTACCTTTTATTTTTGTACCTGATGCAATCACATTTCCAGAATTTCCCAATATTTTGTACTTACCATTCATGAACTAAAGATTGTATCCCTTATCAACCATCTGTCCAACACTTAAAATATTATGCTTCAAACCTTCAACATACAATAAATCATCATTATTATGCTTACCATCAAGAGAAATGCATCCTCTTCCACGGATCACACTAGTTGTACTATCACCAAATCTCACAACACCGCCATCATACTTTTCCATATTCAGAAACTTACTTTTATCTCTTGTCATATGATGAGAACAACCATTGTCAATTACCCATTCATCTTTCTCTTCAACTTGAGCAGTTAGGGATTTCTCCACATTTGTACAACTAGTAGATTCAGTAGACACAAGTTTATTTTCCTTGATAGCAATAAACACAAATTCATCTTCACTTGCATTTCCTTTGTCAGATTCATCATCTGTCACACCTTCGTCAGCAGCATAGTAACACTTCTTTTAGAATTTAGGCTTCTTAAATATTCGCTTGGAAACTCTCTCAAGACACCTTGATACAAAATGACCAATCTTACTGCAAGAGAAACATTTAATAGGAAACTTTCCTGTATACTTACCTTGTCCTCTGGTTTCTCTTTTCACAATCAATGCTTCAAGTTCTTCAAAATCTCTTTCTTGTTCATCGAGTTGTCTCATTTGATCCTCATACTTGAATGTCTTTCTAGATGAACTTTCACCCATATCATATCTTTGTTTATCTCTTCCAGAAGTAATGGCCTTGAATGCAGATTCAACCTTAGGAAGTGCATCACCAAATTCACTCAACTCAAAAGAAGTAAGCTTACCAATCAAAATATCTCTGGTAACATTAGTTACAGTCCAAATCTCTTCAATAGCACTAGCCTTGACTTTGTAAGAATCAAACAAGGATCTAAGTACTTTAGCAACAATTTTTGATTTGTCTATCTTTCCACCAACACATCTAATACCACACAAAATTTCATTCAATCTTTGCATGAAAGTAGTAACATTTTCATCATCACCCATTTTCAACTTTTCATATTTCCCTTTCAAACTTTATAGCTTAGCAATATTCACATTAGCATCACCTTCATACAAGGTTTCCAAATTTTTCCAGTTCTCATAAGCAGTCTTCAGATCCAACACATTTTTCATCTTAGTATCAGTCAAAGAACTCAACAATGCCTCCTTAGCCTTGATATTGTACTCAACGTCCCTAATCTTAGCAAAAGTAGTAGGACCATTCTGTGGAATAACATTTATATTTTTTGTAATGCTCTAGCAAGGTTCACCAATGCATCTCAGATGGCACTCCATTCGATTCTTCCATAAAGAATAATTTGTTCCATCAAATCTAGGAATATCCTTCTTATAAGTTTCCATCCCAAATCACCTCAAGTTGTTAAACTTCTTCCAAGGAACCACAAGCTCTGATACCAATTGTTGGAAACACAAGGGCAGACAAATAAGAGGGGGGTGAATCAGCTATCTCTGAATTTCAAACTTATTCAACATATTTACCTTATTCTTAGATCTGTTCATTAATCATGAAAGCATAAATGAACAACACATCAGAATCACACAGAACACCAAGATTTTTATGTGGAAACCCTATTAGGGGAAAAACCATGGTGGAGGTCATTCCATAAGATTATACCCTATTAAAAGTATAAGAGAATATAAATAGGGAATGCACATGCATTCAGGCACACTGCCTAGAGTTCACTGCTCAAATAAAAAATAGGCTTACTCCCCAAAGGAAGACACACTATCTTACAAAAAGGTTCTGATTAAATCCATCAAACCATCTGCTAATGCCTGGTTATAGTTTTGGTTAAGCACATAAACACTTCTTCACTCTTCACTTTTCTTCACTCTTCTTCACTTTCTGCTCTGCCTTTGAATGATCTAAAATTTATTTGCACACATGACTCTTAAACTTCACACACACACACATATACATACCTTCAAATGATAAAACAATCGCTCTTATATATCTACAACAATAAATTACATCACTATAAGTTGGCTCCAAAGAACTAATAAAATGAATTTAAACAATCGACCCAAATCAATCAAGATTATTCATGTGAATCAACCAAGGTCAGCCACAACATAGTGAAGACCAAAAATAACATCCTTAAACATGAACCACTTCAATTAATTACTCCTCAAAGATCCACAACATGCTTCAACACCTTGTCGTCCAAGAACATGAAAAACATTAACACGCAAGAGAAAATGTCGAATCATGAGCACAACGATCAAACATAGATAGAGCATGAACTAGAAACATTCACAACAACTAAACTTATTGGAATCGCATGATCTTCATTCAAGAACACAAACTGAAGTAACAGAAAAACTGTCACAATACAAATCTTCATAACTTGATCAAATCTTCATGCGGATCTATGAAACTTGACTTGGATAAACTATATATACTTAGCAACAAACCCTTTAATCCACAACCACTAAACAACAACATACTAATTACATCGATAGAAAGAACTTCACTTCACCACTAACAACCTATAGCACATCTTATTAAAAAAAATTCAATATCCTCGACATATATAGCTTCTAATGCAACAATGCTAATAGTGTTGACATCAATTAGAACCACATATCAGCAAAAAAACACAACATCCATTAGTAACATGTTATGTTAGGGGTCCAATTCGAGAATGCAATTTTTTTGAAAAAATTTGCAAAGATTTTCAAGAAAAGATTCATTGGAAATGGATGTTTTATCTAAAAATATTGAGGTTGACATGGTAGCCCCCACTTAGAGTGGTGTGTGTTTAATGCAGAGGCACACGAAAACCTAAGGAGAAAAAAACAAGAATAAAAAATTAATGTTGTGGCCCGTGGTCCATAACAAGATGTCACTTTGGTGATGTTGCACACACTAGGGACAACACATAGGCACCACAACATCACAACTCAAGAAAAGAAGAGAGAAAGATAAAAGAATGAGACAAAGACATCACAAACAAAGGGCATAGGGGTGATCTAATATTTTTAGGTCAAATTTTCTCATGAATATATATAGGTATAGTAATAGTATATTAATGAACTGTCATCAATGCCCTACTATATCAAACCATGTGAAGAATGCACGAGAAGACAAAGTAAAAATAAAAAAATTGGGTCAACATGGAAGGGAAGCCTAAATGACCCCAACACTTTGCGTCATCCCCAATATTTTGAAAATCAAGCACAAACATGGAAGAATGATTCTACAGATAGAAGAAGGTTCATGACACAAAACTCACTCATGTATCTAAGAACCAACAAGTGTGACAAGGTTCATCCAAGAACACATAACATGATTATGGGTTAACACATCACAACATACACACATCTAATCTAAAGATAAAGAAGAGGCCTTCCCCTAACACTCATCGACCAAGAGGTCATTCACTTCCCAATCTAGATCATTACAACGGAAAGGAGGACAAGCCTACAGTGGTGAAATATTAAGGGGAGGAGCTTCCAACCCTCCCACAACAAGGGCTAAGGAAGAAGGCCCCACAATGTCTTCTCCACTAGGCTCTTGTAGAGCCATGATTAGCGATTTTGTGAAGATCACTGACAAAGGCCAAAACTTCATCTAAATATTTGAATATGCACTTTATAGGAGTTCCATGTCGTACCTCAACAAATGGAGAAGGCTGCACCCAAGATTCACTACTTGGCTCACCATGTGACTCAAGAGTGGTGACAAACTTAGGGGAAGTCGAGGCTTGCTCCATTACTAGGACGGAACAAGCTAGCACAAGAGAACCTTTTGGAGAAGGTGGACTCCTCTTACGCCCTCCATTGCTGCTGGGCCAACCTCCACCTTCTACTTTATCGAGGGATGTGAACTCTCCACAGACGAGGCGAGAGGCACAGAGGAAGAGGAGGAGAAAACTATAGCAGATACCACTAAAGTATTTAGCACATCTATGGGCTTAGGGAATGGCGGGATGTCCAAGAGGGACATCAAAAAGGGTAGGTTAGCTGAATGAATGATGAACACATGCACCTTTTTAGGGTCAGCGCATTCATAATCACAGCAGGAGCTAGAAGCAAGACTGAACTAGATTCAACAAAACTAGAGGGGAGGAGACAGGAGGAATCAACAACAGGTCCTGAAGTAGGGACAGCCATCCCCTCTTCTTTCTTCTAAAAAGTGGCCTACTTAGCTGCCAGATCCTTTCGGTGACACTTGTGCTCATGCGCAAGGCAATTTCTATGACTCTTTGAGCTAGAGGTTAGGTGTTGCAAAGCGACAAAAGGATCCTACTCAACCATAGGAGTGTCCACTGCAACCATCTATAGTGGAGGGACAGGCTCTTGGATAGGAGTAGGAGGATTAGGTTGAGAGATAAAAAGGGGAGTCAGCTCTAATGCCTCAGTAGTGGGCCTCTTTTTGTTTACTACTTTGGGAGCAGAAGTAGTGGGAAGCCATGGAGGCCAAGACATAGAGGACTCCCCACAGGGACCTTTTCTATTGTCATACAATTAGTACCAAGGTCCAAGTGGTTTGGTAGGAAGATCTAATAACCTAATCTTGGGTCTACACCAAGTAGGCCTCATCAAACTCAGTGGGTAAAAGCCAGGCATATTCATCCAAAACTCTTATTTAGAAAGAGGAGCGAATGAGGCATCCTAAGGAGAGGTAAGCTTCTCCTTTCCCTTTCGACAAGAGGAGGTAGCTGAATAATGCGCTACCAGAAGGGTCAACTTTTTCTATCACTTTCCCTCAGTCTTATACTTCACATAGTTCTTGTAAAGTAGGTTCCTTCTGGGGGGAGTGGACTAATTGGGGTGAGCAAAAAATGATCCAATGAGTAGCCCCCATAGGACACCAATGTCTGGTATCTAGTGTCATGCACCACGTGCACAACACTTTCATGGGATAATTTTAAACACTTATGAATGATAGAGGCGATTTGATTCATGGAAGCTAGCCAGGGAATGCCTAGCTTCAGCCTCAACAAATACAACTCTAGAATAACATCAAAAACTATGTCTATAGCCCTAGTTCCAACTGGGACAGATAGAGTTATTCAGCCATATGGCTTTAGACAAAGACCATTGTTCATACGGATTGTCAATTTTGTTTCTTCATACTCCTCCCTCTATAAATAATTTAGCAAAAACATTTCTTATGTAATGACATTCACTCAACTCGCGGGGTCAACTAAAAACCTCATCACAATATTGTCATTGAGGCGAGCGAGAATGTAGAGGGGGAAAGGCTTGTTGTTTAGGGGCATATCCCATGAGGTGAAGGTCACATCTAAAAACCCAATCATAGGTTGTGTGGTAGGAGTAACTATGACCATATTGATGTACGCCTCAGGTCAAGTGGTAGACTCAGAGGGATCGATAATTAGGTTGGTAGAATGCAACAGAAATGGGTCTGTGTATATCTGTAACTCACTATTCACTTTCACCACTGATTTTTTTGCATTTTGTTTACTTCCACTGAGAATAATATTATCATCCTCAATGCAGTCCTATATCTTGTGATGCAGGTGCATACAATATTCGATACAATGTTTGTTAACTCGATGGTATTGATGGAAAGTATTTGCATCATACCAACTAGGGTAAGGTTCCTTAAGAGGTTTAGGGTTCTCCAAGGTTATGATTTTATCCTTCAACAATCTCTATAAGATGGAAGAATAAGATTTTGCTAACTTTTTGTTGCATCTGAGGCTACTATCATTTGTTGTGGCTACTACATTCGCAAAATCCTTACCCTTTCTAGAGATTGATATAATGGATTTCCCTTATGGATGGGAGTATGAGGAGGATCCCCCGAACTAGACTACTATCTATTGATATTCTCGTAATGCAGTACACAAATGTGTGAAATAAGGGTACTTCATAAGGGAAAATTTCTCCTTCCAAGGTCTTTGCAAGTTCCCTATGAACACCTTTTTCACATCAAAATTGGGCAGATGGTACGAGATCTGTGAGAAAAGCGCTTGATATCGCTCTATAAAATCAGTAATCTTCTCATTATCCCCTTGTTTGCAATAGATGAGATCTGAAAAGGTCATCTTCAGTCTGATGTTGGCTTTGAAGAAATTCATTTACAAGTTGATCAAATGGGAAAATAGAGTTGTCAGGTAAGGAATAGTATCATTCAAGTATTTTAACCTTAAGAGATCGAGGGAATCATTTTTCCATCAATGCATCGTGATGGAAGAATTTTGTACACAAGGAATTAAAGGTGGACATGTGCATTTGTGAGTCCCCTTTGCCACCATACTTCTCAAATTTGGGAGTCTCCATTCCTTGTGGGAATGGAGTACTTAATATTTCTATTGACAATGGGCTATGTCAGAAGAAGGGTTGAAAGATAGGCTAGGAAGAGGCTTAGGAGAGACTTGCCAGCTGGATTTGCATCTTACCCATATTCTAAAGAAGAGTGTTTAGGATAGGATCTTGGCATGACAAAGATCTAGTGGGACCTCCTCCAAAACCACCACTAGAGCCACCTCTAGAACCACCAATGTGGTCACCGTCAGAGCCATTATCGGAGCCACCGCCACCAAAAAGGCCTCCACCAAAGCCACCTCCACTTCCAAAGCCACCACCATGGCCTCCACCAGAACCACCTCCACCAATGCCATCCCTATTTCCAAATCCACCACCACTATGAAATCCCCCACCACTCAACCCACCAAAACTTCCACCACTAGAGGTGAAAAAAGGAGTGAAACTGAAACCTAAGGGTATTCTATTTTATTTGATATTTTCATACTTCTCAGAGATAGAGGGGATATTGATCAAAGAGACTATGTCAGCCATATACACAGATGTGGGAGGCATCAACATTCCTAACTGTCTCTCATTTTCTTCGAGAGTGGCCCCTTTTAAATGTTAGGATTGTTTGGAAGGGCACACACTTTGGTCAGACTAGAGAGACTAGCCAAGAGTTCTATTCATGTTCAAATATTTTCCCACCATATACTTTATCTCTCTAATAACCCTAGCAGCTCTGGCCAACTTTGGGTCCTTTTCCAGGTGATTCTCCAAGTCACCCAGTCCTTTACTAAGGGTAGAGATATATTCTAAAGGAATATGAATAGCTTCATGCTCATCTACTAATGATGGTGTAGGAGATGCAAGAGGGATGGGGATGTGATCGGTCTCATCGGAGAACCCTACCTCACCCTTCAACAACTGCTCCTGGGTAGCAAAACCAAAGGAAGATCTAGCAAAAAGGCCTGTAGAGAAACCAGAAGTGACCTTAGTCCTCTGCATCAGAAGGCATCACACACTTCTCCTAACAACATACCTGGAATTTTTTAACTAGGTTGTGATGCTCATAAACCTTCACAATGCTCAGGGGTACAACAATCACAAGATACAATTGAAAAGTCTCAAAATTGATGAATTGGAAGATGTTGCTTCACATCGGGTTCACCAAAAATGTAAGAGAGGGGGACCAACCACATCAAGTCTTTAGGTCATAGAGATCCGAGAAAGGAGGGTTGCCCTAACTTAATTTACTCTAAAAGATGTCTTAGGATAAGGATCAAGAATGATGAGCACTATAATGTACTTCTACCACCCTACAGATCCTGAACTTAGGTTTGGGCTAGGTGAGTTGGTTTCTGGAGTCGATACTGTGTCTTAGATAGCTCTCTGTCTGAGGATAGCAGCATGATTCTGGGATGACATTGCAGTGCATTGGTGTCCATATGGTCATAAAATAGTAAACACAATACAAACTGCTCAAAAACTAACTAACATTCTAGCTAGTTGGACTTGATGGGGACAAAATAGAATAATAAATTATGAGCAATAGAGATGAAGATGATAAAACAAATAAATAAAGGCTAGGGTGATGAATATGATCTCACAAAAGTGTTTGTTTGCCAACTAGCTCCACACATACGTCCACCTACACACAAGAAAGAGGGAAAATTGTTGGGGCTTTATAGGGGTTTTCCTCAGTCAGACCCTTGTTTTGGTGTTTCCACCAACATGGACAACTAGAAAGCAATGAAGTAGAAATATGTGATAAAGGAAAGAATAGAGAACAAAAAAACTACAAATAGTATTATGCTACCTCTATCAAATCACAAAGGAGAGGAGTGAAACATTACCACCTCCATCGAAAAGTTCTCTAGCCAATGGAGGAGAATACGAACTTGGCAAGGTCACCATAGTCACAATTGTGATGAAGGGAGGTCTCGCAAGACTCCAAGCCCATGCTTCTATGGCTTGCTTCACACTTGCTATGTGGAGTTGATGGAGTGTTTTTGTTGTAATGGAGCATTGAAGTGTTGCTTGAGAGTGAAGTGAATGTAGGAAGTGCTAAGAGATGGCTTGAGAATGTGTGTAGAGATCAAATGAAATGAGAATAAATGAATTTAAAGAAATAATGAGGAAGAATAAGGAATTTTTGGGTCGGTTGGTCAAAGAGGGATGTTACAATTTGTCCCTAAACGAGAGTGTAATTCCTCTACCAACTTTAGACGTAGGAATCCGTTAGGGATGGCAATGCACCACACAGATGTCTACGGGCTACGCATGTGCCATCGATAAGTATTCTCTCACTGACCCAAAGGATAGATGCCAAGTGGAAGGTAGATAGGTGATGTGAAATTTTTCCTTCGGATTTGATTTTCTAAGGTGATGGTATGTGAAAGGGGAATTTGTATAGTGGGTGAAAATTTTCTCCTATAAAGTTACCACTTGGGTCATTCCCACCTTTTGAAGTGGTGTGGTAGGTGCTCTAATAAAAGGTAAACAATAGCGAGGAAGTACACTTATTTCTAATCATCCTAGATGACATGAAGTGCAAGGAGAGAGCATATTTCGTTCCTTTTCCTCACACTTGGGGTTCATTTTAAGCACCAAATCCAAATGTGTGGTGTGATTATACAAATTCCAAAGAGGTACTTTTGGTCACTCGATATTGTCAGATGGTGTGAGAGGAGAGCATACTCACTCTATGACAGTTGCAAAGAACCAAACATGAATGACACTTGTTGATTTTACCCTCTGCTTTTGATTTGAAGACACTTGGATTCATTTTAATACTCATAAGTGTAAGAATGTAGATTTTTTTTCTTTTTAAAACCTTATGAGTGAAAGATGCAAGTTCTTTTTAGCCTTTAAGATCCTAATGCAAGTTGTATAAAACAAACAAAATAAAAAATTTCTTAGAAGTGAAATAAAAGAGATCATTTTTTTTTTATTGATTCTAAAGAAATAGTTTTTTGGGAGCTCCAATCCAAAGCCCCACACTAAAAACATAAAGTTATCAACCAAAATCCCTACCCTATTCGAAAACCCAAAAGAAAAAAAAAGAAAAAAAACTAAAAATAGGAAATTTTATACTAGACAGGTAGTTGCATCATTCTTTTCAACAAATGCATCACTACATTGCATCACACCAAAACAATTGCGTCGTAATTTTGAATTCATTTTTTCCCTCCTAGCATTTCCTTCCATAGATGTGTCGTTATTTTCATCAAATGTGTCATTTTCTATCAGATGTGTCACTTTTTTAAGCAAATGCATTGTTCCATACTGGAAACCTGCAAAAAATAGAAAAAGAGCCATATGAAATCTTGCAAAATTTTGTCTTCACATTAGGTTCACCAATGTAAGATGGGAAAAATAAATCTAGCCTAGATAAAGTGATAGCCACAACACTTCAAGCTAAAATCTCAATCTAAACAAGAGAAAACAATCAAATGAAGAGAGTAACATGAAATCAAAGAAACAAAGCACTCCCCATTGACATTGAATCACTTCTCTTGTCTCTCCTATTTCTTCTTTTGAAAATATGCCCTCAAATTTGTACTTGAACTTGTGCAAATACTTGCAAATAGTAAGCAAGAAAATGGAGATAACTGGTTGTTAAGGAAAAAATGGAGGAGGAAAGCTGCTTTTATAGACAACCATTCAAATGGACGATCAAGATTAAACTTCTAGAAACATGCCAAAATTGACAGTGGAGGATTGATGCACTAAAACTGGTGGGCTATTGGTAGCTATGACGTCAACGGCTATGATGAAGATGGCTATGATAGAGATGGATATGACAGAGATTAATGAGCAAGTGGGAGGAAAAGAATGAATTAAAAATTGACAAATAATTAATTCATGAGATAGGAATATTTGACCAAGTGGACAATAAATAATTCATTCAAATTATTTATTTGAGAAAAACAAGGAAATGGACAAGTGGAAATTCAATTAAAATAATTTGCATAATTATTTTAATTAAATGAGAGTAAATGTGAAAAGAGGCATTAAATAATTAAATTGATTTAATTATTTAATACAAGAGACTAATGAAGGACAATTAAATAATTTTGACAATTATTTAATAAATGGAAGAATTAAAAAGGAGGAATGAATAGTTAAATAATTAATAATTATTATTTAACCATAGATGAAAGATGACAAGCAAATAATTAAATAAATAGTAATTTATTTAATTATTGAAGAAAGGGAGATATTAGTGACGCAATTAATTTATTTAATTGATCAGGATAGAATAAAGATCAAAAAGTGAATTAATTAAATAATTAAAAAAAATTAATTAATAGAGGAATATGATCAAGGACAATCAAATAATTAAAACTATTTAATTATTGGAGGATGATGACCAAGAAAAATGATGCTCGTAGACTTAGGACATTTTTAGTGTCTACAATTGTATTCTTGCATTGTTTTTTGTGCCACACTTGTTGGTGAGTGTGAAGAGCCTAGGATTAAGGTATTAGAGAGCATTATGGGAGTGGCTCCCAATGTGTCCTTGACCCCAAGTGGCAAGTAGGTTGATCATGGGTGGGAAGTATTTTAATCAAATGATAATTAATGAAGCATAGTTAATTAATTAACTAAGATAATGGATGCCCCTCTCATTACTTAAGTCCTAGTACAAACTACGGATATTTGGGAAGACATGCCATCTCAAGGAGCCTGAGTCTTGTAAGATCAACTATCCTCATTTGTATGAGAGGAGTACTATTTTTTGTGGGTTCCATACCTTTGAGCACCATGATGAAACTACCAAACTAGCTCTCTAGCATCTTACCCTAGTGTTGTATGTGTGTGTGTGATTTTCTATTTGTGATTTGGCCTTATGGTGATCCTTGTGATACCCTTCCATTGAGTTATACTATTTGTTAATCCATTGGTGAGTTTTCCCAATGATGGATTCTTGTATGGCATTGGTAACTTGGCACAATGTGGTTTTTAATGTGGCATTGGTGATTTTTTCCAAATGAGATCTTGTTTTGATCCTATCTATATTTGATTCTTCTTATGCTTGGACAAGTCTTTATATGATGTGTTTATGGAGTGTGTAAGCCTTCTCCCCATTTGTTTGGTGTGATTGTTGTGCTTGGGTCCCATGTGACTATCTCCTAGCATGGTGGGAGTGAATATTTTTTATTCCATGAGGTTAAATGGCATGGTATCCAACATTGGGGACCTAAGGTTTTTCAACCAAGAAATGACATGGAATCATATAATTTCAACTTTAATTAATGTTGATAATTGATTGTTGTGCAGAGATGTTCTCTTTGTACCTCTATTATTCATCATGGTGGATCTATCCCATGATTGGTTAGTCTTCTATTGTTGTCACCTTGCTTATGCAATGGTGAAGTGCCTTGTTGTATCTAGCATAGTGTCGTTGTGACACTTGTTTTCACATTTTCATGCAAGTGTGACATGTTATTATTGCAATTCTATTGTGGTTATTATTTTTTCAATAAAAAAAATTGTTCCTTCAAGTTTTATCTCGAGCTTCTTAGCTCAAGGCATTACATTTGGTATCAAATCCCATGTTGTAGGATGAGGATCTTTGGTTCATGCTTTTTCCCATGTGGTTGTTGGTGCTTGGTGTGTGATCAATAAAGTACTTTTTTTGGTGAGTCAGTGTTTGGCTCCTTGCATGGGTTCATTAGATGGCATTTTTAAGGGTTCAGTGTGAACCAACCCGTATAGTGTGGTTGAGGAGGAAGAGTACCTCCTAGACCCTAACACATGTGACAAGGATGGGAAGATACCCCTAGTTAAGAGTCTCTTGAGTGGGGAATGATCACTCTCTAGTGCATTTCTCATTGAGAGATATTTGGTTGGGTCCTTTTTTGTGTGATTGTGTTGGTAAAATTATTGTTGATATTTTTCCCTATCATAATATGGTTGATAAATACTTGCTTGTAAGGGTTAGTGTTGATGGTCTAAATGGTACAACAATAGTTTAAATAGAATATTGCTATTATGTTTCTCTTGAAAGAGAAAGATAACACATGGATATCTTAGCTCCCAAGGTCTTTGTAGTTGGTTCTCAACTGTGTTGATGTCCCTCAGTGGTCAATGTAACAGTAATGTTCAAGGGGCCTGCTGGTGTGAGCTTCTGGATTGTTCTAAGATCAAGCATGAATTTAAACCTACTCTAACTAGGGGTTTTAAAGAAACATAAAAAGATGGGTCAGAGCTTTAGGATAGAAAAGAATTATAATTCATTTATCTTAACCAGACTTGTTATCCTTCAAGGAATTGTAAACTAAAACTGAAGAACAAAATTAACTTGTGATTAACACACAGTTGCATTCATTCACAGTGCTGATTTCTACAACAGAGTACTAGTTAACATTTAAAATAAAAAACCAAAATAACATTCCATTCCTTCAAGGCTTCACAAATCAAATGATTAACTTAAGACAAACACCATTCTGAAACAAGATCTGAAGTAGATTTTAATTTGGTTGCTTCTACTGTTAATGAAACAGATAAGCAACATTTACAAAGCTTACACAATCACCAGTGTATAGAAAATCCATGACTCCAAATTGTTTCCATCTATACTAAGAGAACTTGAAAATACATTGCAGTTTATGTTGATTCTAACTCCTATCCTAAGAAGGAAGAAGAGGCTCCTATTACAAAGAATCGGGATGCAGTTATTTCTCCTGTATTTCTGCTAACTCCTATGTATCTAACTCCTAACTACTCCTGCTTCTCACTATCAATTTTCTAACTTTGTTCCTATTTTCTTAACTACAAGTTCCAACCTTTACAAAGAGGCTAGAATGCCATATATATAGAGTGTACCAAAAAGAATGTGTTGTCCCCTATATTAGGGTTTACAAAATATCTGCTTCCAGGAGAGTCGGCTCTCAAATCTTTCTGAAGAGAGTCAAAGTTGCATTCAATGTGAAGCCCTACTATCCATGCTGATGAGAGATTGTTTAAGGAATCCTCTTAGATCTTTTGTAGCTGCTGCATTTTCTTTGGCCTTTCGTGTCCATCTTTGAACTCCATCGGGGCCGCCTTGAATGCTCTAAAAGCATTTTACCATTAATATTGATCTTCCTCTCACCAGTGGTCACTACAGCTGCCCCTATGAGTCATGGTTACTCTTTTCCCTTGGCTTCCTTCATGTTCTAGACCTTCCTGCATGTTGACCATCTTCTGGAGCATCATCATGCCTCCCTTTATGTCTAAACACCATCACCCGGGCCGATCCATTAGCTCAAGATCTCAGAATGAGTCCATCCGGTTTGCATTATGCGGTCTCCTTCAAGGTGGTAGTCAATCGGTCAATGGCCAATAGGTCATTCCTTTAACTTCCTCTTATTGGTAGAACATAGGCCACGCAGGATTCTCGGGAAGTCAAAAGTGGTCCATCTTGAATCACATGTCAGTGAGACACTAATCATGTCTCCTCGATACGATTTTTCCTCTTAACTGCTATCGACGTAGTGGGTTTCAGTCGATGAGACCTCTTAGTGAGCTGTAGAAGTCATATCAAGCCCATAAAGACCATCGACAAGATAGTCGCTGGTCAGCCAGAGGTTATGTCGAACCCCTTAGTCTTTCAGGGAGCTCCTTCCGAGCTCAAATTTCTTTCGGTAAGACACTTTGTAATCACCCAGACACCATGCCGCATGCATTCACTCTCCCCGAAGGCATATCCTATCGGTGAGACATAAAGATCTCGCTGAGACCTTATGGCGATGGAATCTCCTTTTGCCGTTGCCTTCATTTCATGTCGGCAAGAGTCCCACTGGTCAGCTGGACGTTATGGCGAGAGAAAAATCTCTATCCCTTAGCTCTTTTCTCTTCTCTGGGCTCGAGCTCCTTTTCCCTCTTAGTAAGACTTCTTGAAGTCGGTGGGATGTCACGGCGAGGCTCAGGATCCCTTGGTGAGCTCATTTCTTTATGTCAGGGAGACCTTCACCAGTTGCGAAGACATTGTGGTGATATCACTTTGTTTCGGCGAATTCATTGATTCTCCCCGAGCTCTTTTCATTTTGATGAGACCTTACTTGTTCGGCAGGAGATTACGGTGAGCGGGACCTCGTTACCCTGATGACACCCTGTTTGGCGGGACTTCCTCCATGTTGGCGAGACCCCATACCGAATTCAAAATATTATACTGAGGGCACAATCCCTTCGGCGAGACTAACAATCATCGGTGAGACATCCCACCAAGCCTTCCATGTTATATCGAAGACTGACCCTTCGGTAAGACTTTTTCACTTCAGCCAGACCCCCTGCCGAAGGCAAAATAATTTTCGAGCTCCAACTTTTGGTGGGATCTCCATCTATCGGTAGGACATTTTGTGGTTAGGGAGACTTTATATCGCATTCATTCCATTTCACTGAGACATTTCGCAGTCGCCCAGACATCACATAGAGTGCAAACTTTCTCTGAGCTCATCTTACTTCCTCAGTGAGACAATCAACCTTTGGAAAAACATTATGCCGATACTAACCCCTGTCGCTGAGAGCTTCATTCTTCGCTGAGACCTCACTCCAATGTCTTGCCCTATTGGAAAGACCCTACCGAAGTCACCGAGACCTTTCGGTGAACAAAAATATTCTCTTCGATGCCCCTCTAATTCGGCAAGAGTTCACCCTGTCAGTGAAACTTCTTGCCAACACCACCTATTGTCGCTAAGACCCCCTTGTAGTCATACCGATATGCATTCTTTGTTTCACATGGGTCGCTGTAACACTCTTGTTAGGGAGACATCCTATAGACATCTTATGTCTATGTCGAAAAATACCCATATGTCCACTTTTGGTCGCCATGACAATCTCATTCTCTCCCTAATGGAGCAATATGTCGATGTGACAAAATGGGTCGGGAAGACTGTAGGACCTCATACGGATAGAACCCATGTGCTCTTTGTCGGCGAGACTAGATGTACTCGCCAAGACATTTCTCTACCGCAAAAGTTTCTCACTGAGATGTATACCCTCATCAGTGGTTGGCAAGACACAAGGCACTCGGGAAGACCACACATTGACGGAACAACTCTCGCCAAAGTGTCCACTCCTTACACAATAGTTGGTGAGACATGAAGAAGTCACCGAGACTTCTCCCCAAAGGAAAATCTCTGGCTGACATGTGCATCCCTCGGCTATTGTCAGTTGGTGAGACACAAAGATCTCGCCAAGACCTTTCTCTGAAAGAGACTTTCATGCTGATGGGAAACTATTAGCCGCTGAGACGAAGATTGATGTCATGCCAATAGGTATCTACATGTGAATTCCAATTGCTGTGACATCCCTGAGGTCTTGTCGATAGGAAACACAGATGCCTATTAACAACATGCACTAGTCGTCGGCAAGACATCTGCAAGGTCTTGCCGACTTTCTTCTTAGAGGAAAATTATGACCAACTGGATTGAGGAATACATTCCAACTGAGCTCCCTTGGAAAATATCATCATGTATGTAATTTGATCCTACAAAACAGAGTCCCCATCAATCCTCAGAAGCACATAAGATATATTATCCTAAGATACACTATTGTCTATGATAATGTCATTCAATTTCTA
Source organism: Sequoia sempervirens (assembly GCA_007258455.2). Taxonomy (NCBI): domain Eukaryota; kingdom Viridiplantae; phylum Streptophyta; class Pinopsida; order Cupressales; family Cupressaceae; genus Sequoia; species Sequoia sempervirens. The sequence goes on from VDFB02353247.1 coordinate 25,211, forward strand.
GCAAGAAGAAAACTAACTCAAGTTGAAACAGAACCAAAATTTAACAGAACTAGCAACAACTCAGGAAGAAAACAGAAGAACCCCAAGAGTAAAAGCAAATAACAGAGGTAAAGAAACCAAAATGAAAGGGGGGACCCATTTTTTTCCAGAATTAAATGGGGTGGTTATGCAAGGCATAACAATTAGTTATACCCTTGAGTTGCCAAGAAATCCTTTCATGCATGATTTCCATCACGATGTATCGATAATGTTAAGTGTAAATGCATAGTGACCCTTGAGTAGTCTTATTTATCCTTACATTCTCTCTTTGGATGTACATATATATGGATGCATTTGATTGGAATTGGGTGTTAATGTTTTGGCTCATGATTAGGAATTGTGAAATTTCTTATGTGACTTATATATTGGAAGTAAATGTGGTCTATTGTATATGATGCAATTGTAAACATATGACATTATGGTAATGTTGCTTATGGTGGATTGCGAATTTTATTCCTAGTGAAGTATCATCTTATGTATGAATTGATTATGTTAGATGAGTAATCGAAATTGTTTTCCATTTTGCATGGGGTGCATGTTTAATTGTTAAATGAAATTATGATTATTAAGAACATTTTGTTGGTTGTCTTAGAGCCTCAATTGTGATGTGCCACATGAATTAAGTGGATATCATTTTTTTTGGCATGTGGTAGTGATTTTTTATGTGAGTAATGTGTGTTAGTGCATTGTAATTGTAAATTCATTGTGAAAGTGGTGCTTGGGTGAAGCCCTACCCTTGTGTGAATAGAATTTTTGGAAGTCATATTGAACCATACATATGCCTTCTTTTATCATAATGTGATCATTTATTTATGAAGTGTAGTTGCTTAATGTGGTTTTCATTGGTATAGTTAATTGAGTTTGGTGAATTGTGTATGGAATGTGTTTGAGCATACTTTATCTAATGCACTTTGGATGTTGTACTCCCAAGGTGTCATGTAGCCCTTAATCCCTCACATGTGGCTAATCGTAGTCACTTAGTTCATGCAATCATGTTTTTCAAGTTTGATGCTTATTTTGGTTAATTAATGTAAACACTTAAATAGTCCTAATTGATATTAGACATCTGATTCTGATTAATTAACTAGACTTCCTCCTAAATCACTTATGCACTAACTAATTAATTAAATAATATTTATTATTTAGTTAAATTCATCAACTTCTACTATTAATTAAATGATTAACTTTATCAAATTAATTCACCCTCTCCTCACTAATGTTCATCACATTAAATTAAATAAATCAATTTGTTTAATTAAAGTCCTAATGTCCTCTCATTTGATTAAATAAATCTAATTATTTAACAAATTTCATAAATCCCCTAATCCACTCAAGTTGATTAATTCTGAATTAATTAACTCCTAATCCTCATTACTCATTTCTCTAGCTTTTAACCCCATCAAGGTTGAGGAAACCCATGGTCAACTAATCAATTTACACAAGAAAACAATTTCTTATAATTAACTAATTAGTCTATTTTCCTCTCAAAGGAATATTCTTTGGAATATTCCCTCAACTTGAATTTCCCTCCAAAGGATTTAAATAGCCTCTTACAAAGGTCTTTAATGCTCTTACAAGAGCCACCTTTTCCTTAAATGGCCTCTTACATGCCATCTTGTCCCTCTTACATCTCAACCATTTTCATTCATTTCTCTTACATTCTCTTACAAATCCATCTACCATGCCTTAACTCTACACATTCTTCAAAATTTGATCCACACATCCCTATGGCTTTCAATAGCCTTGTGAAAAGTGTCACAATGCTATTGGTCCCCATTTTAGTCCCACATCCTCCAATTTCACCCATTCTTCAACCCTTGAGTCATATCAATAGAGGCATTCTCCATTGAATACGAATCCACAATCTCATGCAATCTTACTATAGGCATATTCATCCATAGCAATCACTCATTTTAATGTCATTTTAGCTTGGTTACTATACTTTTGCATCATTTTCAACATCTACATGTCAAGAAGATCTTGAAGCTTAACAAAGGGATTGGGAAAGGGCCACTTTCCACATCAAAGTGACACCAATCCCCCTATGGGATAGAGTTTTGATCTAATTAGATAAGTTTACATGTTCATTTTCTTGTGTTATATGCTTTATTTCATATTTTCTTCTCTATGTTTAATCAATAATTTTATAGGGAATGGTTGTTTGAGTTTTCTAACATGACTACTTTTTTTTGTCTATTGTTGGCTAGTTGCAGATCACCATTCATATTTTGGTGCTAGAAGGAGGGATAACCACTTTAAATTTCATGTTTTTTTCTAAAATTCATGTTTTTTGCAAATACGAGAAGGCAACATCGTTTTTAATAACTAGAGTGCCACTTTTTCCTGTCACATCACTTTTACAAGAACATTCAGTGGTGCCTTTGCTTCCAGCGCTGCCATTTGTTGTCCAATGCAAATTTCATTGTTTCTTTTCACTCCACCTTTGCTATAATGTCACCTTTGATCTCTCGGTCAACTATGGTTTTGCATGTTTTAACTAGAATGTCGTGTTTGCTTTAGTGTCACTTTTGTGCTCTTTGTTTGCTATAGAGCATCGTTTTTGTGTTTCACCAGAGAGCTACCTCTATAAAAGCAAATTTTCCTTTTCTTTATAGCACCACCTTTATTTTCCAACACCGCCTTTGCAGATTGGAAGAAAAAAATCAACTTGGAAGACTAAAAATCATTTTTTAATGCTCATTGTAAAATCCTAGGATTTCCATTACTGCTTTTCATTTTTTGTTTTAGAGCCAACTAGCTTTATTTTGGGTTTCAAATTAATTATTGACTTGAACTTTTCAAATTGGCTAAAAATTGAACCTAAAAACTTACTAGATCATTTCTATGTTCGCTTAAAATTGAACAAGGAAAACTCACACTCAGTTTGGTGCTTAAAATGAACTCACTATTGCTTTGAAGGATAAAATAAAAAAGTGTTTGAGTGAGTGATCTTATTTTTGGCATGCTTCAAGTGTGTATCCTCTCCCCTTGCACTTCATGTGATCTTGGGTGAAAATAAACACTCAAGTGTAGCTTTTCACTTTTTGTGCACTTCAAGTGTGTATCCTCTCTCCTCGCGCCTTTTGGCAATATTGGGTGATGAAAAAAATCTTGATATTTTTTCACACATTTTGTTTCCATCTCAAAGTGTTACCTTTAGAGGGCTTGCCTCCCAACATGTGAGAGGGAATGACCCAAGCAGTACTTTTATTTCAATCCACTATATAAATTATTTGGTTGTGACTAAATTCATCAACTAGCTGGTGTTGTTGTCCTATATCGACACTTGTGCCACCCCTAGTATTTGTGTGATTAGTTAAAATCTCTTCTTAACAGGGGACTAGGAGGCCTCTTAATTGAGCTAATCTTGCCACATGTATAGCACCAGTTTTATCCCAAAATTTTGAATTAAGATCCACTTATTGTAGAGACCAAAAACTTTTTTACTTGTTGGTGCATGAATAGTCATTTTAAAGCCACCCTACATTCCACTATTCATTGTAGAGATAGAAAATCCTTCAGATCTTCGGATCTTCAGAGTTTGAAATTTGGTGTGCCTGTGTCATGTAAGGGGGAGCCAGTGTCACCAAATCTCTAGTTCACTTTTTCTTAATATTTGGAGTAATCCAAGTAGGGACTCAACAAGTAGTATCTCTTCAACCTAGGTTGTGCATTCTTACAAGTCAGTTGAACACATTTCTTGGTTCCAAAACATTGAAACAAACATTTAACAATCACCAAATTTCAAACCCTTTGAAAAGAGTGAAAACCTTTGAAGAGTCCAATATTACTACTTGTCCCTAAGGATCTCATCTTTAGAGGTTTCTAAATACTTGGGCTCATATCTCAATTCACTCTCTTTAAATTCAACCTAGGGAAACTATGGCCTTGGATTTTTTATTTTCGCATAATGGACCATGTGGAATGAAAAGGAGCTTAGACATAGAAATTTAGTTTGAAATTTAAGCAAGGCAAGTTGATGTCGTAAAAAGAATTCATTAATCAAGATGAACTCACAATTGGACCCCACGCATGTATTTTTTGTCATGATCTCTCACAAGGTCAAAATCCCTAAATGAAGGTCCACATTTTATCATTTCAAACTTAGATATCATAGTCCAAAATCTGTCAAGAAACACCTTGTGGGTCTTTATCGCAACAAAGATATCTTGGTAAGAAATTTTTATACACACCTTTTGAGGGATGAAATAGACTTGTATGTCCAATATGATCCCCTCATTTAAGGTATTGATCTTTTGGGTTTGAGTCATTCATAGGGTAGAGCATGTTTTTCAACACCTTGGTCTTGTAAACAAAGTCCTTCTAGGTTCATCTAGGGTCAAAACAAACACCTTCATCCATCCCCCAAAACATTTATCAAAATCCATCTCACAAACAACTTTCTCAAACTTTGGAAACATCCTTATGCTAGACTTTTGGTAAATCACTTATACCAAATCAAAACCATCTTGTTTAGTGAGGTGTGTAGGAATGAATCCTTTCTCACACACTTAGTTAAATTAGCACCCCCTTTTGGACAAGTTCATCCTAAGATCACATCTAACATCTTAGGGTTTACAAGCTCATCATCCAAATCAAAACAAATTAAAATCAAAATCCTAAAGTCTAGTATTTATCCAAATTTCTTAAAGTTTCAAACATCCACATCACCCACTCCTTCATCTTTCATGTCATCTTGATCCTAAAACACACCTTAGAGGTTCTTTTTGAACCCAAAATTTGATCCCAAATTTTATGGTCCAAACAAGATCACAATACAAGAAGAGCATGGAGAAAAACAAGGAAACTTCAACCACGAGTGATTTGAGTCAAACCAAATTCAATCCAAGGGAATGTACCAACCCTCCACTTAATCCCCCTCAACTACCTCAAGATGCTCAAGAGGACGTATGTCAAGTGGAGGATGTCACAAACAACTTCAAAGAAATGTCCCATGATGAAATACTCAAATTAGTACAAAATCTAGACACCCACAAACTTGTCAACATAGTCATGAGACTAAATCCCACCTAATACATGTTGGCATTGGAAAAAGATGGGGCTAAACTCCCTTCTGATTTTGACATGAGAACCATTGTCAAGCAACCTTTGGTGAACATCCCACAAACATCATTTGCACCCTCATTTCCAAGTATCATCCAACCAATTTCTCAACCATCATCATCTCACGCACCAATTCAACCTATGATCACAAAAGGGATTTCATTACTTTAGTAACTTCAAGGGAACCCACTCATCAACAATCAAAACTTGGAGGCCAACATAATCTTGGGTATGCCAAATACCATCCCACAAGAACCCCAACAACCATATGTGCCACTTGTCTTCCATGACACAATAATCCATCCTCTTTTCATGCATCACCCAACTTTTCAATTGCTATACAAGGTTACACTCCAAATGTCTCACAAGGAAAAATGGACCTATTTGGACAAGTGGGCACCTTCAATACTTCAGCTTCACTCCCACAAGGGAACATATCACAATTATACCCATAATTCCCTATCATTACGCCATCACCTACACCAATCCAAGGTATAATAAAAATCACTTCATTAAACACATCAATCCAAAATCAACCAAATCAAGTCAACCCCCCAAACACAAATCAAATCAACACATCCATCACACCAAATCCTCCAAATGTGTCGCTAATATCGCAACACCAAGTGACATCATCCCAAATATCTTGACCACTAATAATATCATTAACAACACCTCAAACATCTCAAAGTCTAGTCTCACAAGGGCTAAGCATGTCAAATATGGTTCCAAATCCACCATCTATCACACAACTACCACCTCAAAAACCACCACAAAAATCTCTCAACATATCATCACAACAAAATTTTCCACCCCAGCATCAAAATATTAACACACAAAATTAGCATAGTATCACATTGCAAGTAGCACAACAAGCATATCAAAAGGAATTGCAACAATTTCAAATGCAGCAAGCTCAAGTGCAAGCACAAGCACAAGCGCAAGCCTTGCTACAATAGCAATAAGTAGCACAACAAGCACAACAAAAATCTCATGCCCAAGCACAAGCTCAAGCATAGGTTCAATACCAAGAACAAAAAGAAAAAGTGCAAGCCTTACTATAGAAACAAGCTTATCAACAAGCCCTACAAGAATAGGCTCAACAACATGCGCTATTAGCTCAACAACAACAACAAGAAGCCCAACAACAAGCATTGTTGGCACAACAACAATAGAAGGCATACCAACAAGCATTGCTCACACAAAAAAACCTTCAACAAACCTACAAGAGCACGCAACCCAATTCCTTAAACCTTAACATGCAAGCAACACACACCACCCTTTCATTCACCCAACAAACCATACCAACCCAAAACACGTACATTTCCACACCCAATCCACAAACCAATCTTTTCACACAGGTCAAATTTCTTCCACAACAAATACAAGACATTCAATCTAGAAAAGAAAAAAAATCATACACCCAATGGGATTTGTGACCATATCCCTTTGATAGGAACATCGCTATGGTTCCATTCCCACCAGGATTTGAAATATCAAAATTTGACAAATACCAAGGAAAAGAAAATCCTAAGGACCATATTAGAGAATTTCACATACATTGCATGGAAGTAGCATATGATGATTCCTATCTAATGTGACTCTTTCCTCGAAGCTTGGTCGGTCCTGCAATGGAATGGTTCTCTCACTTACCTCGTAGGATCAAAAAGTTCCAAGAATTCATGGACCTATTCATAGAAAACTACTCATTTAACCTAGACATGGATGTAATCTTGAAGGAACTATTCAGCCTCAAAAAAATAAGCAAGAGACATTTGTGGCTTTCTTACAATGATGGAGATTTAGAGCCAACAAAAGCAACTGGTCCATGTCATAGGAACAACAAATTGGAACTATTATCTCCAACCTTGAACGGGAGTTTTCCTTCCATCTGAAAATGCAATGCCTCACGTCATATGACCAATTAATCCCCAAAGCTCTCAACATTGAAAGAGACCTCACAGCATAAGGGCGCACACCCATATATGAACACAATAGACCATCAACTAGCCACAATGACAAACCTCACACTTGGGCTAAATATAATTTTTTTACCAAAGATGGTTTTGTTGATTCCAAAGTTGTTATTAGTGCTCCAAGGAAAAACACACAACAACAAACATACCCACAACATAACACCCATCAACCACAAATCAACACACAATAACCCATTCATCAAAACACCCCACAAACAAACCCATCACAACAACAACTGAATAATCAAACAGTCAACAATATCAATGCTCAAGGAGGACCACCCCCAAGGAACACATATCCACAAAAAGGAAAGTATACGCCTTTGGGGGAGCCCATTGAATCTGTTATGAAAATGTTAGTGCAAGCAAATCTCAACACGCTTATTATTTATGAAAATTACCAAGATCCCCAAGTCAAACCCCCTTGGTATAATAAAAATCACCTTTGTGACTATCACAAAATCAAGGGACACATAACTACTAGCTGCATGAGATTGAAAAACCTTATCCAAGACCTCATTGAGAGTAGAGATATCATTGTTGACCAACAAGTCAGAAACCAGGATTTAAAGATATACTTGATTTTGATGCTTGAACATAACAAAGGAAAAGACAAAGCTAAGGGAACAAACTACACAAATGTAAACCATGTGTACGACCATGTTGTATCATCCTTGGATGAGTTTGTAATAGTTGTCAACATCAAAGGGCGTAGGGCAGAGTGTGGAGTCACCACACATAGAGGCACAGTAACAATCCAAGGACCATCACCATCACCTAGAGGATCCTCTACTATTCCAAAATAAATCCAAATGACTATAGTTTCTTAGAACGGTTGAAGAAAACCTGGCTCAAATCTCCATTTTGGAGTTGCTAAAGATATCATTGGCACATAGAGACACTCTAGAGAAAGCTTTGTCTACATCTACTATTCCCACTGACATTGATACAAATAAATTCCAAGCCATGGTTGAACACATCACTATGCCCCATCTGCTTACATTTTTGGAACATGACCTCCCAACACACCCATCCCATAACTATGCACTCCATCTTGAGGTCTTGGTCCACAAGAACAAAGTCAAAAGAGTCTCAATGGATGGAGGTGTAGGCTTAAATCTTTATACTTTGTTGATAATCAAGAATATGGGATATTTTGAAGATTCCATTGAAAAGGGGGAGGTTATTACTATTAGGGCATATGATGATCAGGAATGGGTGTCCCAAGGCACCATCCAACTCCCCATTCAAGTGGGGCTAGCCATCATGGAAACTACATGCCAAGTCTTTGAACTTGAGCTTCCATACAATATTCTCCTAGGGAATCCATAGATCCATGGGATGCAAGTTGTTGCATCTACTTTCCACCAATTCATCAAATTCCCCTATCAGGATAAGGAAGTGACAATTTATGGCGACCTTGAGCCATTTTATTATTGCAAAAATTTGGAAGCCAAATTCTAAAAAATCCCACAAGTGCCTAAGAATGATGAAGGGCCCACATCTTCCTATGTTGATCCATCCACCTTGGCCTCCACATCTGAGAAAAATACACCCTCCATCTAGAACATCACAGACATCAAATCTATAATCAAAGATAATGGTTTTCAAGACTATAACTTGCAGAAGGGTGCATTTGTGTTAGAAGAGCTACCGCAATATCCTAAATCTCATGGGAAACTACACCCTAGTGATGGTTCATCATCCCAAACATTCACAACATCACCTACCACTTTCAAAAAGTGGGGATACTTTAGCAAAGAAGTGGTGGATGAAAAGGATGTATTAGACTTCCTCTACCAAGACGATAGACCCATACCTGTTCTTCCCATGGAGGATGACAAGGGTCTACAACTAATGTTTGGTTGGAGTTATAACAAGAATGAGAAATTGGGACAAAATGACAACAGCTTATTAGAACCCCTCATTCCAGAAAAATGTTTAAAGAATCTTGGCCTTGGTTGTACCACAAGGTGACCATTCTTGGCAAGTGTATTCCTATAAAAATAGTCAAGGCTTCCCCTCAATTACCAGTATCCACTAGCCTCCCTGTCGATAACTATACCTTTGATATAACTTACCTATATGAGGAGAATTCCAATATTTTCATGATCATCACCACATCGTTTGAACCAAGCCCTTCCAACATTAAGCTACAACTTATATATCCCCAACTCATAAACTAGGACACACAATTATTGCCAATCTTGGATTCATTCAAAAATGATGAGGCTCTCTCTAAATTCATGGGACTAAGAAATGACATACCATATGGAGATCACAAGGCAAGGTTCAACATTGAGCTGGATACACATGTGTACTATGGGGAAATGATTGAATCTCTTATTCACAAAATTAAAAATCTAAGAGTAATGTCTTGATCCTTAAGTGAAAACCACATTGTGGCACTTACCAATCCCAAAATAGTAAAAAAATAGCACGTATCCAATGGTGAAAACCTCTCTAAGGTGGCAAAGGATAAGTGATTCAATATTTCCCTTAGTGATATTCATCAAGAGAAATCAGCAGTCCTAGCAGAAAAGTGCAATCTAGTGAAATTGGGAACTCAAGAGGCCCCACACATCACCTTCCATGCAGAGTCATTTTTGACTGAAGAATAATAAAATTTATTAGTATTTCTAAAAGAAAGGAAGGCGAACTTTGGATGGACATACAATAACATGTCAGGACTTCATCTTAAAAAGGTCATCCATCATCTAGCAATGTATCTAGAGGCAAAACCTATGAGACAAAAATAGAGAAAGATACATCTGCAAATCATCTTATTGGTCAAACTTGAGCTACAAAAACTCTGTTGGCAACAAAAGGGAAGAAAACTAAGAGGGGGTGGAATAAATTGTCACAAAAATTCAAAACTTATTCAACTTATTATCCTTATTCTCAAATCTAATTATTATCCATGAAAACATAAATCATCAACACATCAGAAACACACATAACACCAAGATTTTTTATGTGGAAACCTTATTAGGGGAAAAACCACAGTGGAGGTTAGTCCACAAGATTATACCCTGTTAAAAGTATAATGAAAATAAAAAATGAGGAATGCACATGCATTCAAGCACACTACCTAGAGCTCACTACTCAATTACAAAAGAAGACACACTATCTTACAAAGAGATTCAGATTACAACCATTTGGATTTGAACTAAGAAAATAGCATCTACTAATGCCTGATTATAGTTCCAATTAAGCTCATAAACAATTATTTACTATTCTACACACTTCTTCACACTTTTCTCTGACTTCAAATGATTTAAACAATATTCACACACACACATAGAAGCACACCCTCGCACACTCCAATTCAAATAAACAATCGCTCTTATATATCTGCAACAAGAAATTTCATCCCTTCATGTCGGCCACAAAGAAATAAGAAAATGAATATAAACTATCGGCCCAAAACATTAAATATTATCAATGTGAATCAACCAAGGTCGGCAACAACTTAGTGAGGACCCAAAACAACATCTCCAACACAAAAAAAGTCAATTAATTTCTCCTCGAAGATCTACAATACACTACAAACACTGTGTCGGCAAAGAACAAGAAAAACATGAACATGCAAGAGAAAATTGCCAACCACAAGCATAACGATCAATGTGGATGTGCAACAAAGATAGAGAATGATCTAGAAACATCCACAAGAATCATGAATCACAAGAGAAGCATCTGCAACAACTGAAGTAACTGAAATAGCATCATCTTCAATCAGGAACACCAACTAAAGAAACAAAAAAATTGTCAAAATGAAAATATTCATAACTTGATCAAATCTTCACATGGATCTTTGAACCTCGATGTGGATAAACTAGATACACTCAGCACCAAACCCTTTAGTCCACAACCTTTGATCATCAGCATACAGAAATAACTGGCATACTAAACTTCACTTCACCACTGACAACCTACAACTCATTTATTACAATTTTCTCAATATCCTCGACATATACAGCTTCAAATACATTAATGCTAATAGTGTTGACATCAATGACAACCACGTATCAACAACACAACTACAACATCCAAAAATATCCCCCTTTGGCATTGATGGCAACACATGATGTTAAAAAAACCATCAATGCAACTAACTCCTACTTAGATTCTAACTCATCTTCTCCTCAACACTTTCACATAATATTTCTCCCCACAAGGCTCTTCTCCCCAGATAATCACCAATTTTTCACATGACTCTTCTCCCCATTTGAAATCAATGACAAAGATCTCTAAGCTCTGAACCACATAACTAAACATTTGAACCATCTAACTACTCCCCCTGAGTAGTAGCCACCACAACATCAATCCGAAGCAAGATATGATTATGAAATGCACAAACTGATGCAAATAAATGCATCCTTAGTTCTAATTAGGAGGGGTAGTCACCCCTAACCTCCCTCTGAGATACTCAAAAGTATCCTTAGGCAACGGCTTGGTAAATATTTCTGCAATCTTCCCCTTAGTAGGCACATACTCCAGTCTAACTTGCTTTTCACTTACCTTCTCCCTCAAAAAGTGAAACTTGATAGATATATGCTTTGTTTTTTAATGCAGCACCAGATTCTTGGAAATGTTAATAGCACTTGAGTCATCACAGAATAAAGCAATAGACTCATCATATACAACTCTGATATCCTTTAACATTTGTTTCATCCACGATACTTGAGTACAATTGTTAGCAGCAGCAATGTATTCCACCTCTATAGTAGACAAGGAAATTGCATTTTGCTTCTTGCTTAACCATGAAATTAGCTTCTTACCTAAGAAAAATGCACCACCACTAGTACTTTTTTTGTCATTCACATCTCCTGCCCAATCAACATCAGTAAAGGCACTCAAGGTAAGATCATCATCTTTAGGATACCATAGGCCAAGATCAATAGTTCCCTTCAAGTATCTAAAAATTCTCTTCACAACAGTCACATGAGATTCCTTCGGATTAGCTTGAAATCTTGCAACAATACATACAAAATTCATGATATCAAGCCTAGTTTGAGTTAAACACAACAATCCACCAATCATTGATCTGTATCTTGTCTGATTTTCTTTCGAAGAATCATCTTCTGTTGTCAATTTGCATCTAGTCACCATGGGTGTACCAACTGGCTTTGAATCTTCCATACCGAACTTCTTCAACAATTCCTTCACATACTTGGACTGAGATATAAAAATCCCTTTATCTAATTGAGTAATTTGCAATCCCAAAAAGAATTTCATCTCACTAATCATGGACATCTCAAATTCATTTTGCATCTCATTAGCAAACTTCATGCACAAACCATCATCTCCTCCAAAAATGATATCATCAACGAAGACTTCAACAATCAAATATTTATTATGATCAAGCTTGAAATATAGATTACCATTAGTAGTAACTTTGTTAAATCCAAGCTTCAGCAAATACTTATCCAATGTTGCATACCATGCTCTAGGGGCTTGCTTGAGTCCATACAATGCTTTCTTTAGCTGACACACCATATCTTCCTTATCATTCAACTGGAATCCATCATGTTGCTCAACATTCACTTCTTCCAATTCACCATTTAGAAAAGATGATTTGATATCCATCTGATAACTTTGTAGTTCTTGTGAGCAACATATGCAAGAAATAATCTTACAGCTTCAATTCTAGCAACAGGGGAAATAGTCTCTTCAAAATCAATTCCTTCCATTTATGAATATCCTTTACATACCAATTTTTCTTTATTTCTACCCACTTTACCTTCCTCATTCAGTTTGTTTATATAGACCCATTTGGTTCCAATGACATTCTTATCCTTAGGTCTGGGAACAAGAATCCATGTATCATTTTTCTCAATCTATTTTAACTAGTATTTCATTGCTTCAACCCAATGCTCATCTTTACATGCTTCATTCACACTAGTAGGCTCAGTCTTTGATATCAAGCAATACTCTTTTGCAATCTTTCTCCTAGTCTGGACACCTTTGTTCTTTTCACCTATAATCCGATCTTCTAAATGATTCGGTCTTACATACCTCAGAGTCTTCTTAGGATGTTCTTCAACTTCAAGTTCTTTTGATCTCTCTTATATTCTTTCACCAGTTTCTCCTTCTTTATTTTCTTGATTTACCAGATTGATTTGTACTTGATTTGTAGTCTAAACTTTCTTTCCTTTGTTTGTACTGTTATCCTGATCATCAAAGTCATATACACAGGTTTTGGATAGTGTACCTAAGTCTTCATCAACCTTAACATTTTCACTTTCAACCATTTTCTTCAATATTTTATTGTAACACTGGTAGGCCTTACTTTTAGTATAATAACCTAGAAAGATACCTTCATCACTCCTAGCATCAAACTTTCCTATGTGTTCATCTCTCTTAATATAACATCTGCTTCCAAATATCTTGAAGTATTTAACAATAGGCTTTTGACCATTCCATAGCTCAAAAGGGGTTTTACCCATATCACCTTTGATTTGTACCCGGTTGAGTGTGTACATAGTAGTACTCATAGCTTCTCTCCAATAGATATGAGGGACATTTCTTTCCAGCATGATATTTCTAGGAACATCTTCAAATGTTTTGTTCTTCCTTTCTGCTACTCCATTTTGTTGATGGGTCCATGGTACATATAATTGTCTCTTTATTCCATGTTCTTCACAAAAAGAATTAAATTCACCGAAAGTGAATTCGCCACCTCTATCTAATCTCATAAATTTAACCTTCAAACCTGTCTCTGTCTCAACCATAGCTTTAAAGATCTTGAACTTTTCAAGTGCTTCAGATTTCTCTCTTAAGAAAGTAACCCATACCATTCTATAATAATCATCGATGAGTAACATGAAATACCTATAACCTTGTAAACTTATGACCATAGAGGGACCACACAAATCAATATGCACAAGCTCTAACAATTCATTTGAACAATTCTTTTTACTCTGAAATGAAATCCTAGTTTTCTTTCCCAATTGACATTCCTTGCATATTGGATTAGTAGGTTTCACCAACTTATGTAGCTCTCTCACAGTCTTAGTGGAACTTATCTTGAAAATATTATCAAAGTTAACATGACACAACCTCCTATGCCATAACCAACTTTCATCAACTTGAGCAATCAAACAACTTTTACTAGCAACACTCAAGTGAAAGATATTACCTTTTGTTTTTGTACCTAATGCAATTTCATTTCCGAAACTCAATATTCAGCACTTTCCATCCTTGAACTAAAGATTGTATCCCTTATCAACCATTTGACCAAGTCTCAAAACAATATGCTTCAAGCCTTCCACATACAGAACATCATTAGTATTATGCTTACCATCAAGAGAAATGAAACCTCTTGCATGGATCACACCAGCTGTATTATCACCAAATCTCACAACACCACCATCATACTTTTCCAAGCTTACAAACTTACTTTTGTCTCCTATCATATGATGTGAACATCCACTATCAACTACCCATTCATCTTTTTCTTCAACTCGAGAAGCTAGGGCTTTCTCCACATTTGTACAACTAGCAGATTCAGTAGATACAGGATTAATTTCCTTGATAGCAATAAATACCCATTCATCATCACTTCTATTTCCTTTATCAAATTCATCATCTGTCACACCTATCTTATTGCAAGAAAAACATTTAAGAGGAAATTTTCCTTAATACTTACCTTTTCCTCTCAGTACTCTTTTGACAATAAGTTTTTTTACTTGAATGTATTTCTAGATGAACTTTCACCCAGATCATATCTTTTTCTATCTCTTCTGGAAGTAGTAGCCTTAAATGCAGATTCAACCTTAGGAAGGGCATCACCAAATTCACTCAACTCAAAATTAGTCAACTTACCAACCAACATATATCTGGTTATGTTTGTTACAGTCTAGAGCTCTTCAATAGCACTAGCTTTGACTTTGTAAGAATTAGGCAGGGATCTAAGCACTTTAGCAACAATCTCAAAATTCGTCTATCTTTCCACTAGCACATCTAATACTACACACAAGTTCATTCTTTCTTTGCATGAAAGTATTAATGTTCCTATCATCACCCATTCTCAACCTTTCATATTTCCCTTTCCAATGCTACAACTTAGCAATATTCACATTAGCATCACCTTCATACAAGGTTTCCAACTTTTTATAGATCTCATGAGTAGTTTTCAGATCCATAACATTTGTCATCTCAGAATCAGTCAAAGCACTCAACAAGGCTTCCTTAGCCTGGATATCATACTCATCATATGTACTATTCAGTGGAATAACATACCTACTACTTGTAATGCTCTAGTAGGATTCACTAATGCATCTTAGATGGCACTCCATTCAATTCTTCCACAAAGAATAAATTTTTCCATCAAATCTCAAACTATCCTTCTTGTAACTTGCCATCCCAGATCACCTTAAATTGTTAAACTTCTTCCAAGGAACCTGCTCTGATACCAATTGTTGGCAACATAAGGGCAGACAACTAAGAGGGGGGGGAATCAATTGTCACATAAATTCAAAACTTATTCAACTTATTAGCCTTATTCTTAGATCTGATTATTATCCATGAAAACATAAATCATCAACACATCATAAACACACAAAACACCAAGATTTTTTACGTGGAAACCCTGTTAGGGGAAAAACTATAGTGGAGGTCAGTCCACAAGTTTATACCCTGTTAAAAGTATAATGAAAATTAAATATGGGGAATGCACATGCATTCAGGCACACTACCTAGAGCTCACTGCTCAATTACAAAAGAAGACACTATCTTACAAAGAGATTCAGATTAAAATTTTTTGGATTTGAACTAAGAAAATAGCATCTGCTAATGCCTAATTATAGTTCCAATTAAGCTCATAAAAAATTCTTTACTCTTCTGCACACTTCTTCACACTTTTCTCTTCCTTCAAATGATTTGAACAATATTTGCACACACACACAGAAGCACACCCTTTCACACTCCAATTCGAATAAACAATCACTCTTATATATCTGCAACAAGAAATTTCATCCCTTCATGTCGGCCACAAAGAAATAAGAAAATGAATATAAAGTGTCAGCCCAAAACATTAAAGAATATCAATACGAATCAAACAAGGTCGGCCACAACTTATTGAGGACCCAAAACAACATCTCCAACATGAAAAACTTCAATTAATTTCTCCTCAAAGGTCCAAAACGTGCTACAAACACTATGTCGGCAAAGAACAAGAAAAACATGAACACGCAAGAGAAAATTGCCAACCACAAGCACAACGATCAATGCAGACGTGCAAAAAAGATAGAGAATGATCTAGAAACATCTACAAGAATCACAAATCACAAGAGAAGCATTTGAAACAACTAAACTAACTGAAATATCATCTTCAATCAAGAACACCAGCTGAAGAAAAAAAAAAACTGTCAAAATGAAAATCTTCATGACTCGATCAAATCTTCATGTGGATCTCTGAAACTCAATGTGGATAAACTAGATACACTCAACAACTAACCCTTTAGTCCACAACCTTTGATCATCAATGTACAAAAATAACTAACATACTAAACTTCACTTCACCACTAACAACTTGCAAGTCATTTATTACAATTTTCTCAATATCCTTGACATATACAACTTAAAATGCATTAATGCTAATAGTGTTGATGTCAATGACAACCACATATCAAAAACACAACCACAACATCCAACAAACTCCTTGATGCAAGATTCATCCAACCCATCAATTATCTATAATGGGTTTCTAACCTTGTACCTATTTCTAGGCCCATTGGGGGCATCTAAATCTGCACCAACTTTAGAGACCTGAATAAAGCATGTCCCAAGGATGATTTCCCTCTACCCAACATTGACATGATTGTACATCTCACTGCAAGACATGAAATGTTATCTTTTATGGATGAGCTTTTAAGCTACAATCAAATTATGATTGCCAAAAAGGATCAACATAAAATGGCATTCACATGTCTGTGGGGCACCTATTGTTGGAATATAATGACATTTGAGCTAAAGAACACCAGAGCCACATATCAAAGGGCTATGACTTTGATATTTCATGATATGATCCACAAGATTGTAGAGGACTATGTGGATGACATATTAGCCAAATCAAGGAAGCGTCAAGACCATATATCAACATTAGGCCCAATCTTTGATAGACTAAAAGAGTATAAGTTATGGCTGAATCCCAAGTGTGTCTTTGGTGTAACTTTAGGAAATCTCTTGGGATATATTATGTTAATGAGGGGAATCAATATTAATCCCACAAAATTCAAAGAAATCCTCAACATGGAAGCACTGTGGATAGTAAAACAATTGAGGGGTTTACAAGGAAAGCTTCAAGCAATCTAAAGATTCATAGCATAGTTGGCAGATAAACCATCCCCTATTCTCATCTACTTCAAAAAGGGGTAGCATACAAGTGGGATGAGAAGTGTGACAAGATATTAAACTAGATCAAGGAATATCTACTAACACCACCCATCCTTATGCCACCAATTTCAAACAAACCATTGATATTATACATCTTAGCTATAGTAGCATCTCTTGGTGTTCTTTTGGCTCAGTATGATGAAATGGGAAAGGAGGGGGCTATATATTATATCAATAGAATTTTATTAGGACATGAGTTAAGCTACACTTTCATTGAAAAATATTTCCTTGCGATTGTCTTTACCTCACAGAAATTCAGGCACTACATGCTAGCTCATCAAATAAAGCTAATTTCTAATATAGATCCCCTCAAATATCTGTTATCCAAAGAAAATCTCACAGGACAGATGGCCAAGTGGGTGATGATCTTCACAGAGTATGACATAGAATATGTGGAGTGAAAATCCATCAAAAGACAAGTGATTGTAGACCAATTAGCTGACACACCCATATATGCAAAGAACCCACTGGTATCATAATTTCCAGATGATTCAATCCTCCTCCTGGATGTAGCAGACCTTTGGAAACTGAATTTTGATGGTTCTTTCACACAACATGGATCAAGAGTGGGTATTATTTTTATCACACCCCAAGGGTATTTCATTGTGAAATCCTATTGTTTATTCTTCCCATGTACAAACAACATTGTAGAATATGAATCTCTCACTATAGGACTCAAAATAGCAGCACAATGGCATATCATCTTAGTAAAGGTCTTTGGGTTTTCATAGTTAATCATCAATCAGGTAAATGATGAGTACCATACTAACAACGATAAGGTTACCCCCTACAAAAAGCTAGTTGAAGATCTCAAAGAATATTTCATTAACATAACCTTTGAGCAAATACCCCAAGCAAATAATAGAGCTAGAAATACAATGGCAACGATCGACTCCTTACTAGATATCCTGAAGAACACACACAAGTGTAAGTTTCTAGTAGAGAAGTTTCTTGTTCTAACTTTTGAGATACCAAAATCTAAGTTTTTGTGTGAATTTGTTGGTCTCGATGATCCTTGGTATCATGAAATATTCACCTATTTAAAAAGAGGAATCCTCCCTGATAACATCACTCCAAACCTAAAGAAAACTTTTGTTAAAAATTTGTATTGGTTTGTTATCCTAGGGGAAACCCTTTACTGTAGAAGTATTGAGGGGACCCTATTGCAATTCCTTAACCATGAGGAAGCCTTGACTTCCTTGATAGAGGTACACGAAGGTATCTATGGATTGCATTTGAGAAGTATGAACTTAGCCAAGAAACTATTGAGGACAGGGTACTATTAGCCCACCATAGAGAAAGAAGCTCACAACTATCTCAAGAAATGTTTGTAGTGTCAATAGCATGGAAACCTTATCCACGCGCTAGCTCAGGAACTTCAACCTCTCATTACACCTTGGCCCTTTTCATAGTGGGGACTCGACCTCATAGGGAAGATCACACCAACCTCCTCCAATGGCCATAAGTTTATCATCACCGCCACTAAGTACTTTATGAGGTGGGTAGAGGCCATTCCCATGACCTATATCATGGGGAATAAAATCTCTTAGATCATCCTTAATTACCTCATATGTCATTATGGTGTTCCACAATCCCTTATCTCAAATAATGGGACACCTTTCAAGAATCAGGATGTTTGTGAGTTATGTGAAAGATTTAATATCCAACACTATTTCTCCACCCCTTATTACCCCCAAAGTAATGGCCAAGTTGAGGCTATGAATATAACCATCTTGAAAATCCTCAAAAGGAAAGTCAATGAAGCCCATCATGATTGGAACTTATACTTAAATCCTACCTTATGGGGATACTGAACCATTATTCGCACACCTACAAGTGCAACACCCTTCTCCCTTGTATATGGATCTAAGGCCATGCTACCCATTGAGGTTGAGCTCTCATCCCTGAGAATATCATTGTAGAACCTTATCACTGATGAAGAATACAGAGTATCCCAGTTAATCAAGTTGGAGATACTAGATGAGTGTCGCTTAGATACCTTAAATCACTTACAATTTTATCATAACCGCATCAAGAGAAGCTATAACAAGAAGATCACATTTCAGTCATTCCAAGTCAAAGAGCTCATGTTGAAAGAAAATTAGAAGAATGTACCAAATATAGATAGCAAGGGAAAGTTTGAACCCAATTGGTTGGGACCCTTCATCATCACAGCTAGCTACAAATCAGGAGTGTATCAATTGGCCACACTTGAAGGTGAATCCTTGCAGGAGCCCATCAATAGCTCCCATCTCATAAATTTTTATGCCTAGGCTTGCAAGGTATAAATCCAAAATACAAAAAAAAAATCAAAAAGTATCAAAATCCAAAAAAAAATCAGAAAAGGGATTGAAAAATAGTAAAGAAAAAATCATCCTCTATTGAAAACCACTTCAGTGGTGCTTTCGGAAAGTACCTTGGTGAAAACCTAGCAATCAAGCACCTTGTGTAAATAAAGAACTTCCCATCTACCATAGACTCTTTGGCTTGTTCTACATCACTTTTCATCGCACTCACCCATCACATTCCATTATTCTTTCCATCGCCCATTTGCATTTGCATCATAACTTGATTTTGTCTAAGTATCATGTTCCCTTTTAGTAATACTCAACACATTCGAAAGGTCATATTTTCCTACCTATATCGAGGTAGTCTATTGCATCACGCTAGGGGAATTTCCCTATGCATACATTGGATTGGATTCATGTATATCCTTAAAATCTTCCATAACATTGAAAAATCCAAAAACATTCATAAAATTATAAAATCTAAAAACATCCAAAAATAGGCCAAAAATAGAAAAATTCAAAAACAAAATCAACATGCCGAACTGCGAGGCTTTTGCATGTATAAAATACGCAAGGCTAATCTTTGATCAGCACCTGAGGCCCCTAGTGTTGCAAGAATGGAAAGATTGAAGGTGTTGTCATTGATGTCAATTGATCAACTAGTTATCAATTGGTTGTTGTTGGTTGTATTTGTTGAGGATATTGAGAAAATTGTAATGAAGATATGTTGAGTCTTTTGCTCTAGATTTTCTCCTATGTTTATGCAATTCAAATATGTTGATCATGGTTGTTGGGAGATGCCATATCTAGATTTTTAGTTGTTGATCCTGTTGATGGTGTTTTCTGCATAGCAACAACTCAGACAGAATACAATATTCTATCTCTCTTGAAAGGTTATTTTCAACAATAAATCACTGAAAATCACCCCAAGGTCTCTCGGGTGTCAGGTCATGACAATGCATAAACAACTCAAATAATATGTGAAAATGTTGGTAATCACAAAGGGACCTTACTACAAGCAAACTGTATCTTTCCAATTTATCAGATTATGCAATATGGTGATAATAAATCCTAAATCTAACCAAATGATAAAGAAATAGCAAAAGATAAGGGTGCAAGAATATGATAAAATCTAAACTATTCATAAGATGAGTAATGCAAATGAAAGATATCTGGAATGGACCAATCTCAAATAACCAATTCCTGCTTAACCCACAATGCAGTATCACAAGAACGGTGCAATCTTTTGAGGTATGTAGATTTTCAAATCATAGACATTCATCTACAATTGAACTTAAGCACATGTGAATATATGGTCCAGGTTGACTTCACTAGCCGACTACAATCAGATAGTTACTAGGAGTATAGACCAGAGATTGCTACAAACATTCCAAATATGAAATCATAAACATCATTCACCAAACTAAAATTAACTCCTAAAATTAAACCCTAGATCTTTAAGCAATTTGAAAGATAGAACAACAAGAACCATGCGAAATGAAATAACATAAGAGATTGCACTAGGAAAACCACAATGTCTTCAATTGTATTAGATCATTTAAAATGCTGCAACAATTCCACTGTTCTGATTACAATATTTGCTTCAAGAAATTGAATACTACTCTTACTACAAAATACTTTAGCTCTTTGCTCTTACTTATCTCTATTACTTTCTAGCTAACCCCTTACAATGAGGCAAGAATGCCCTTTTATAGCACATCTCAAGATATGTCGGCCCAGCCAAACATTTTTACAAGATAAAGATAACTGCCAAAATAGGTCGGCCTAGAAAAATCAAAATAAGACACACATTAAATGCCATTCATCATCAAGGTCAGCCTTGACACAATCCCCAATGTAGTCTGGTCCAATGCATACCCTATGATAATAGGGAAGCACAAATCTCAAAACAGGCATTAACTACCACTTCCCTTATCTTTTCTTTGAACCGATGATCCCTGGACCCTCAAGAATGTTCCATCCAATTCGGTGACAGGTGGCAAAGGAAATATCCTAAGCCAACATTTAATGGAATCAATCTCTTCTTTTGATTGGTCAACAATCTTATTCCATTCCTCCTTATTGGCCTGATATTTGTCCATCACTACCAGATATGTGGCTGCATCATCTAACTGGTGGGCAGCTATAACACTCTCTGAATCTGGGGCATAGACCTCATGCCACCATTCCCTTAGCTACTCCAGACTCAGATATTTTGGGGCAATCTTTCTCCTTCTTGTTATCACCTCAAAGAAGGCAATGCATCCATCGTACACTGCAGTAAGATCACCATCAATTGATTTCTTCCATTTCTGGATCTTCTTTGTAGCCTTCTGCCTAATCTGCAGAGCCTCGAACCATTCCCAAGCTTCATCTAATCTGGAAGAAGGAAGAATTCCATTTGCAGCTAGCTGTTCCTTACCATGCCCCATGATGATCCTAGATTTCTACAACAAGAGGTCCATGTCTTCCTTTTCCTGGGATAGCACATGCTCCAACAGCTCCTTGGCTCAAACTACATCCTTCCTAACTAAAAGGATGTCCTTAATTGCATTATCCCCTCTTACTTGCACATCTTTTAGCCAATCCATCACAGTTTAAGCAGTGGCCTTCATTCTCTCAATCTCAGAAATAGTTTCTTTAGGTAGGAAGCCAGGAGTAGCTAAAGAAGAAGGGTGGAGAGATTGCAGAGGTTTCATCACTTCTTCCAAACATTTCCTTAGTCTTTCATTCTCCTTTCTTAGCTCATGCTTGGTCTGGGTCTCTTTTCTCAACCTCCCAATAAGCACAGCACTGGACCCTTCATATTCCTCTATGTCCTGCTCCATGGATGCCGGTCCGAGGTTGATAGTTTGCACATTGTAGTCTTGACCTGTGACCTCTTCTCTTGTCTTGTCCGCGGCAAGGGTGGCAATGTGGATGAGCCTGTTATTTGCTTCATCCCTTTCCACCTTGGAAACCACCCTAGTTGCCTTAGTTTTCTTTCCCTTGCCAATTTTAGATAGCATTTCATCCCAATCCAAGGGAGTGTCTTCGACTACCACCTGTTTCTTTCTTGCTATCTCCTTTTCAAGCCAGTTCGGGGCTGCAGGCTCTACCCGGATTTCTTCTGTTTTGACCTCTTCTGGTTGTTCTGTCGTTTTCTCTTCTTCCTCTACAGTTATTTTATCTTCCTCTTTCTTAGGGAGCTGCTCACCTTGATCAACTTCTTCAATTTCCACCTCTTGCACCGGTGATGGGGTTCTAGCAGGGATGTCTTCTTTTTGCTCGGGCGAACCGTTACCTCTATCACTTTCTGGGGAATCTTCATATTGCACCAAAGGAGAAGTATGCCTTTCCTCCTCTTCAACCTCTAGCTTTGCTGCTTCACCAAAGAGTGCCCCTACTTGAATGGCTCCACCTCTCCGCTAGTTTCATGCTCTCAGGAGTCCTTTGCTCAAGCACACTTGGAGGAGGAGAAGCAACCTTGGGTGGCTCTGTGACCAGTAACTCTGGAGGAAGATCCATCTTTTGCACAGTGTCCTTTGGAGAGGGAGTCCTAGAAATCCTCGTGTAAACTTTAGTTTTTTCTCCCCCTGAGCTTTCCACATCAACAATTGGAGGCTCATCCTTTGATGCCTCCTGAGCCTTCTTCTTCAAGATTCTTCTTGTTCTTTCCTTCTTCGGTGGTGGAGGAGCATCCCCCTCTTCTACTTTTCCAACTCCTCATCAGAGGACGTACCAATCTTCAAAGTCCGCCATCTCCTCTTTCCTTTTGGCTTCCTCTTTGGTTCAAGCCCGCTTTCCTTGGGACCTCTGATCTTTATCTTGAAAGGAGAGCTCTTTACTGTTTTCCCTTTGGGGTCATCTTCCCCAGATTCCTCTGAAGTAGACATGGGATTGAGGTCTCCCATCAAATTGAAGGTACAAGTTACCTTCTCGCTTTCCAGCTCCCAAATTTTATGTTTCAACCAGGAAGAGGTGAATTTCATAATCGGGCCATTAGGTCTTCTAACTCCGTAACCTCATCCTCATTCCAATTGATATCCCTGACTGACCTGTCCTTCACAGTTTCATAAGCATGATCCTGCACCAGGTTTCCATCGTCCTCCAGTTGATCCGGGATCAACTTGACATTGTATTGTCTGATTGCATCAACAGGGAGCCTGGAGTACCTCTTCTTTCTGGCCTCAAGATCATCTTTGATGTTGGCCCAATAATCCTCTAGGTCATCTTTATGCTGGTACTCCCTTGTGGCCTTCTTCTGTGCCTCTCCTGTGATATCAAAATTCATCCTTTTGGAGTGGAAGGAGAAACTATATGCTGCTAACTCATCTCCTGCCGTATGTGTTGATTGAATAGAGGGGCACACTTCAGCCACACCAATTCCAAGGGGAAAATCCCCACCAAAGCCTGTCTTATGCTTTTCTTTCTTCACAATGGCATCAAACTCACAAATCTGCCTCACAACCTCCAACAAAACAATGTGATCAGTAGGATAGCGAGGTAACCTATATGGCGTGACCAGGCATCCATCAATTCTAAGGTAAGTGAAGGTGGGAAATTGGATGAACCAGTCCCCATAATTCTTTATCAACCCTTTGGCTCCATCTGACAGTCTCATATGCTCAATGTTCTGGAGCATCCTGGTGATATGCATCGTGAAGGCATCATTGGCCCTTCTGTAGTTCTTGTGTCCTAGGCGTAGCTCCAGATAGACCTCGTAGATAATATCTTGTCCAAGCGTCCCTCATGGATTCAGACCCTTGTATGGGTAGAATCTGGCTAACACATATATGACATAAGATGACATAGTAAACCTCTTAGTCTCCAGAACATTCCTCAGTTGTTTGTCAATTTCAGCACTAATAAGCCCTGCCCAGTGATAGTTAGTTCCTTGCTCAACCTTGGTGATTACGTGGACCATCCAGCTCTCTAGCACCCCAGCAGTCTTCAAACCAGCTACTCTGCTCATAATGTTATGGCATCATAAACATCCGACCTGAACTTAACTTTGTGCAACTGCTTAGGCAATTTAGAATGGTGGGACTTTGGTTTCTCTAACCATGAATTGATTATCTGTTGAGCCTTGACTGGCTCATTCTCATAGTATGTTTTATCCATGTCTATGTTCAAAGCACACACTGAAGGCAGGTCAGGCATGTCAAAGGCCTGAGAAATGGAGATAGGACTGAAATTAGCCAACTCCCTTCCCTCAGTACTGACCACCCTTTGTGTATCAAAATCATACTATCGAGCACACTCAAGAATCAGCTCATAACATTGAATTGTCGGAGGGAACCCAGCCACATGCACAAGTTTGGACTTCATCATTCCATACCTTAAGGCGGAAAAATCCTTCTCAGCTGTTCTCTGCTTAAACTCTTCATACCCCTAAGCTCCCACATTAGTATCAGACACTTCGGACCATATGGAGGATATCCTGCTCTCAGGAAGCTGACTCTTAATATCGAATCTTAATCGCTCTGCCTCAGAAATGGATGACCCCTCCGTGCCCCCCTTAGATTTTCTGGCAGCAGCCTTGCTTGATTCGACCTGCACTCACAAAAGACATCATTAGTATTTAATTATCATGCATATTCCAATCCAAAGGTTAGCCTAAAATTATATAAAGCAATTAAAATCTATCGCAAACTGCTAATCCTTGAAGATCCAGAGAAATAAGGCTGTCCAGGAAAACCCAGTCAGGGCAGAATTTTAGAGAAATCCGACCTAGACGGACTCTCGCTGCCAAAGCATCATTAGTCAAATAAATCGTTAATACAGCCAAAAATCATTAGATTATCATGAAATTCACTCACCAGCAACAAGAAATAAGCAATTAGCATTCACTCCATTAGTCATATCTTCAAAAAATCGAAGAAAATAAAAACAGAAAGGAAAACCGAAAAAATCCAGGTGAGATGGATTTTTGCGGACAGTTCGAAGAACTCCAGAAATTGCTATGCCCCGTGGAATCAGCCGAAACTGGGAAAATCTGAATGTGGAGGAATTCCACGAGGACCTCGGAAACCCGACAAACAACGACACGTGAACTAGCAACCAAATGATCATGCAAACCTTTCTACCTGGACTCGAATAGTCCCAAAATTGATACCAACCAACAAGATTGAAAATGTGAAGGAAATTAGACTTCAAAAGACCTCAAACGATGAATTCTCCAGGCAGACCGATGATGCCCTAATTTTGATGAAAAAAAATCTCCCGCCATTAAAACCAGAGCAAGCTCGAGGTTTAAAATATCAGCAATAAAGAGCAGTCTAAGGCACTCTGAATCCTCACAAGGTGGGGGGTAGCATAATACAAGGGCAAGATTGACAAATCATCACAAATTCGTTATTCTGGGCTGAGCATCAAGGAAACCCTAACCCCGCAGATGGAAAATTTTGCACTAAAAGGGCAAACAATCTAACCCAGAACCCCGTTTAAAGGATACACTCGCCATCTAACAAATAAATAGCACTCATAGGGCATGGGTGATGGGGTTCTATGACAAAAATGGGTCAAACCCTAACTCTACAAATGCGGAATCAAAACCCAACAAAGGTCGACCCAAAATGATCATCATTCAATATGGAAGAACCCAATCATTGCGTAAACAAACAAGAGGGGCCATCGATAACATACCATGGATTAATTCAGTTGAAACTCAAGGTTGAAGAAGCAATCATGAATCAAACTCGTCCCAGTAATGGAAACCCCAATCAGCACCAAACAATCCACACGCAAGCAACACAGGATCAATGCTCAAAGCTCGAATGAAAGCTCTCAATCACCAAAACATTAAGCAAATGAATGATAAAGTCAAAAAATGATGCTCAAAAGGTTTCATATCCATTCATTTGTGCATCTGAGCAAGGTTACCTCAGTCATTAATGAGTGACAAGACACTTCTGACAAATTCGGAAACCCGAGCCCAAAACAGAATTTCAAAAAATCTCAAGATACGCGAAAATCTGAATGGACAGAAATTTCACAAAAATGCAAAAACTGGGAAAACGATGAAGTTCGAGATTGTAGTGCAGACCGAGAAAATCCTTTGGAACTAGAAAATCCCAGAATCGGATAAAATCCCACAATTGGATAAATACCCGGATTCAGAGAATCCAGCCAGAAACAGACAAAGAACCAGGGCCCGGGAAAATCCGTTGGATTTGGAAAATCCCGGACCTAGGTGAAAACCTGGATTTTGCTTTAAACTCAATTTTAATCAATTTCAGCCTCAAAGCAAGGTCACAGCCAGCGAAACCGACATGTCAAGACCTCAAAAGGATAGATCCAATAAAACTAAAGGTCAAAAGACATCAAAAAAGAGGGTCCCTACTCCAAGTGGGGCGTGTGTGCAAAAATTGCACAACAAATGGTGACTCTGCTGGGGAAATGCTCCTAAGCATTTTGATGACAAACTAGAATCAAGAACCCAGAAATTATGGTTTCAACTCACCTATCTCGCCACCACCTAAGTGAAAACAAAGAAGCTCCTAATCATTGAAACTTTCCTATACCAGGGTCAAAGTGTGTGCATATGCATTCATTACCTACCCTTAGTTACAACAAGGACCAAACTTGGTATGAACAGGCTATGTAAAGATTCATACTCTAAAAGTGACCTAGATAGAGCATCGCTACCAGTCAGGCATCCATAGCCCCGATGAGGTTATCGTTGTGATCCTCCTGAACATAGTTCCACTTCCAGACAAGCGTCTATAGCCTTGGTAGAGATATTCAGATCTTCCTGATGAGTCAAATTCAAGCCTTTTGATTTTCAATATTTTCTCTTTTTCCTTTTTTTTTTTTTGATATATCTTTTCTTTTTCACTCATTTCATTCAACCTGTGAACAGTGAAGTCCACACTCAGGGCTGAGAACCACAGTGGCACTAGAGTAGAAAAGGATTTTTCACATGTTCAGACGTTATAAGGACCTTCTGCAACTTCAAGTATATTTAATAATTAAAAGTATGAGACCCCAATATATTCCTATCCAAACTGACTAGAAACCCTTTGCCTCAGCATAAGGATATGTGACATTGGAGAAAGGGTTCGTACCATGGTGTCCTGGAAGAATGATTAAAGTTTGTAAGGGAAATACCAAGAACATCAAACCTACTATGTCACCATTGCCATCCAGATGCACCCAAAGATCTCAGAAAGAACCAAGAGCAAGAGCAACGCAAACCAAAACAAACAAACGAAAGCAAACCTACTCTAACCAAAACAAAACAAGCAAAGAAAGAGGGAAACCTACTCCAACCAACCAAAACAAACAGAGCAACCTAAACTAACTATGTACAGAACGGACAGCTAGAAAACAACTCAAGACTGGAAATAATGTTTCAAATACTGCCCATTGATAGGCAGTGGGGTATCCTCTCCTGTGAGAGTCCTCAGATGGAAGGCATTATCTCCAAGTATTTCAGCAATCTGATATGGGCCAAGCCAGAGTTTGTCAAACTTCCCATGGTTCCCTTTCTGATCATGAGGTTTGTCCCAGTATAGGACCAGGTCAGAAATCCTGAAGGCCTTGACTTTAGCCCTCCTATCAAACCATCTCTTAACTACCCCCTGATGTTTGGCAAAATTCTCATGAGCATTGTCTCGTTTCTCCTCAAGATGCAGTAGTTCTGTCAACCTAGCCTCCCTTCTGTCCCCTTCATCATAAAACTAATTTATAAACTGCAAAGTTGGGATCTTGAGTTGAATGGGGAATACTGGCTCCAGACGATACACTAAGTGATAAGGAGATGTTCCAATGGATGACTTAAGTCTAGTATGATCTGCCCAAAGGGAAAACCGAAGCTAGGTGTGCCAGTCTTTTGGGTTCCTTTCTAACAGCTTACAAATTACAGTCAATAGGTTCTTATTAGAGGATTCTGCTAAGTCATTACCCTAAGGATAATAATTCGATGCAAACTTCACAATAATCCCATGATCAAAAGCCCAATTTGAAAATTTCAAAGATGCAAAAGCAGGACCATTATCACAAACAATAGCAATAGGGCATCCAAAACAATTAAGAATAGCAGATTCTAAGAAATCAATCACTACATCAGATGTACATTACCTGCAAGCAAAAGCCTCAGTCCATCTTGTAAAATAATTAGTGACAGTGAGAATGTACCTGTGTCCTGCAGAAGATGGTGGGTTGATAGGGCCTATGAAATCCATACCCCACTGAGCAAAAGGTCTTACCTCAGTGACCAGTTGGAGCGAAAGCGCTACATACCTTTCCCTCATTGCTGTAGTCTGGCAAGTGTGACAGGTCTGTACATGATGGTGAACATCTTTGAATAGTGTGGGCCAGTAGTAACCTACCCTCAAAATCTGGTTTGCTGTAGCAATTATAGAGCCATGACCAGTACCATATTTCTCGTGAAATTCATTCATCACTCTTTCAGCTTCCTGTTTCCCAAGGCACCTCAAATAAATGCCTTCATAATTTTTCTTATACAGAACAGCTCCTTTCAACATGAAAGCATCACTCTTTAACCATAGAGCTCGTCTATGGACTACATTCAGATGACCTGGAGGTTGTTGATTCAGCAGATCATATACTAGGTCATCATACCAACCATCTGGGGAAACCTCTTCAATATTATAATTCTGAACAGACAAGTCAGGGCCTATTTCAACCATAGTCTGAGTGAGTCCTTGCCCTCTTACTAGCTTCATGGGCTAGATCTCAATGTCATACTCTTGTAGCATGGTCACCCATTTAGCTCTGCGTTCACCCAATTCATTTTGCATCAGAAGTAATTTAACTGCAGAATCAGGGACAATTGCATATACCTTATTTCTAAGGATATAATGCCTAAATTTCTTTACTGCTCTAACTAGGGCATACGCCTGCTTTTCCACACTTGGATATTTCAACTCAGCATCTTTTAATGGTGCACTCATAAAAGCAATAGGATTCTCATTTCCCTCATCAAACTTTTGAGTTAACATTCCAGCACACGAATGATCTGAAGCAAAGGAATAGATGTAGAAGGGCTTGCTGTAATTAGGACTTACCAAGACTGGAGCATCAGCAATGGCTCTTTTGATTTCTGCAAAGGCTTCCTTTGCTTTTGTAGTCCATTCGATCTTAGCATCTTGTTTCAACATTGTATTTAATAGTTTCACAATTTTAACAAATCCAATAATGAATTTTCTGACAAAGTTGATCTTACCAAAGAAAGACTTCATCTCCTTTTTGCTAGCAGGCGGCTGAATCTTCAGTATGGCCTCCACTCTCTCTGGATCAATAGAAATTCCCTTTTCTGATATGACATGTCCCAGTAGCTTTTCCTCTGTTACTCCGAAAATACACTTTTTAGGATTCAAAGATATGCCAAACTCCTTGCACCTTTGAAACACTTTGTGCAGGTCTGAGATGTGATCCCCTCTATTCTTTGAGAACATAGTTAAATCATCCATATAAATGATGATGCATTTACCTATGATATCCTTAAAAGCAATATCCATAGCCCTTTGAAATGTGGCCCCTGTATTAATGAGTCCAAATGGCATCCTCCTGTAGGCAAAGGTACCCCACTTAGTTGTAAAAGTAGTCTTGTGTCTGTCCTCATACTGGACCATTACCTGATTGTACCCTAAATAACCATCCAGAAAGGACATCATCTGAGATCCATTGACCACTTGAAGCACTTCATTTAATGAAGGAACTAGATAGTTATCTTTTTTTGATGATCTGTTCAAATTCCTGAAATCGACAAAGAGCCTAATTTCTCCATTCTTTTTCCTCACTGGAACCAGGTTTGCCACCCATGTTGAATGTCTGACAGGAAATATGATTCTGACAGATAATAGTTTCTGAACTTCTTTCTGTATGACTGGTTCCAATAACGCATTAATTGGTCTCTGCCTCTGCCTAAAGGGCTTGGCATCTGCTTCAAAGGGATAGTATGAGTTATGATTGATGTATCATAAGTTTTCAAGTCCTCATAACTCCAGGCTACTATATCAGGGAAGCTGTGTAAGGCTTTGATTATCCCTTGTCTTTCTTCTGGAGTATAGACCTTGCCAATGAAAATGTTCTTGACATTGTCCTCAGTCCTTACATTGTGAGTGTCACACTGTCCACTGATCGATTCTTTCTTTGACTCTTGTTCCTGATCTCTGATCTTGTCCATATCAAAAATTCGCTCCAACTGTACCATTCCCCTTGGAATAGTATTTGATTTCAAGTTTATCACACCTTCCAAATCCAGTTCTGCTTCCTGGAGCTCTATCTCATCGATGATTTGGGAAGTAAAAACATCTATATTTATGATAAAATTCAGGATATGTTTATCATCTTCAAATACCTGGAAGTTAGTAACATTGTCTGGAACTGATGGCACAGGAGTCAATTCAACAGTGAATTTCTTTAATCCTGACAGAAATAGAGGCTGTAGAGTGCTTGCTGCTTGAGCCAGGGAATCAGCAGTTTCATTCTTCTACCGTGGGATCAGTTGGATGTTGAAAGCATCAAATCCCTCAATGAGGTCCCACACTCTATGCCTATAATTAGTCATTCTCCTATCGTGGCATGAATATTGCTTTCTCACTTATTTGACTACTAACTCAGAATCTCCAAAAACTTGTAGAATCTTGACCTTTTTCTTAAGTGCCATAAGAAGTCCATGAATTAACGCTTCATACTCTGCTACATTATTGGTACAATGAAATTGGAGCCTATGGGCTACAAAGAAATTCTTATCTTTTGGACTAATCAATTCAAACCCTACCCCAGCTCCATGCTTGGACTTGGATCCATCAAACCTAAGTGTCCAACACTCAGTAGCTACAATCTTCTTCACCACGTACTTTGGCTTAATATCGCTGGGTGGCTTTTTAGATGATACAAATTTCTTCTCTTGATAGTCTTTCTGAGGATCTTGTATATCTGTTTGAATTGTCAGGGTTGGATTCATGCATTTTTGTACTTGTTCTACTGTTGTTTGGCATAAACAACACTCCAACTCTGAATGAGAAGCATTATGAACTCTACACCAATTAGGTAAGAGTAATTCTTCAAAGCTTGTCATTCTTCCAAGGCAAACCTGATTGTCAACACACTGCGTGATGAATTCCTGAAAATTGTCCAATAGACTGAGCTAGTTATCTTCAGGTTCCTTTTCTTTCTCAACTGATTCTGTCAAAACAGTAACAGGGTTGAGTCTTGTTTCATCATCAATAGGCATCATATGCAGCATCAGTACCTCCTCTGAGTCTGACTCCTCATACTGAGTTGATAATATGTAATTTCCCATTCCAACTTCTGTCATAGTTTTTTGGTATTCTGTAATCATGTATTTCATTCTTGGCTCCCTCTCAATTCTGACCTGATTGGGCACTCTTTTCCATGGAAGCCACATATGGGAATGATCAGTAGACACATATCCATTCAAAGCCTTAATGAAATCTCTTCATAGGATCAAACCATATGCATTAGGAATATCAGCTACCTAAATGTTGATAACCTGTTGAATTTTTGGATCTAAAGCTATCTGCATGTGAATCTTGTTTAGTTCTCCCACCACATTTGCTTTAGTTCTATCCAACTGAGTCACCTTCTTCTGAGAGTCAGCAGGTGTAATTCCTAGAGCTCTACAAACTCCAAATGGCATCACATTGGTGGAAGCACTAGAATCTAATAAACAATTATGCAGATTCTTACCAAAGATATGGACAAATATCAGGAATGGTGGAGTTTCTATCTTCCCTTGAAACAAAGTGGGTTGAGTATCTACCTAGGCCACTTGAGTCTTATCCTTTTCTTTTCCTTTATCTCCAGGGGGCATGTTAGTCCGATTTTGGGCCTGATTTTGTGTGCTCATAGGCTGAGAATTGGAAGTGTGGCTGATAGGCTCACCAGAAGGCTTATCCAAAGATTTTGAGTGTGCATCATAAGTACCCAAAACAACCTTCCTAATGGGAGGAAACCTTAATAACTCAAATGCTGAAAGATTTACTTTTAATTTCTTGAATTCATTAGCAATATATGAAGCCATCTGCTCCTCACTCATGTCAGTAGAAGCCTCCCTAGAAGGTTCCTCTACCTTATCCTCACCTGCTTGAACAACCTTTTCCTTTTGTGAGTCAGTTTGAGCCTGTCTTTCCTTGGAAAGATACTTCTTAGAAACATGTGGATAAGATGGATTATTGCTAGCATTAGGATCTGGAGGGGTACTGAAGTTGTTAGGAGGAATGGAAGTGGTGAAAGGTCCCCCAGCCTGTGGACACCTATGAGGCATGTCTCTCAAACCTTTCCTTTGGAATATCTATACTTCTTCAACATATGCCTCCTCCTGATCAAGGGGGCCATTATCATTCTTTGTTTCTTCATTGAATAGCTGAGCAACTCCATCTCCATTACAAATTTGATCTATTTCCCCCTCCTGAGAATCAGATTCTTCCTCTGGAATATTTTCTTCATTTGTTGGGAAAGGAGCATGATTTAACACTAGCACAGAAGAATCATAAGGGCTTGAGGGAACAATCTCCTGCCCATTTGCATTATTTTCAACCTCATACTAGAAAATGGAGGTTGCAGTTTAGAACTTTGGACACTCCAATTCTGAATGCTGACTTGTCTTATGAAGCCTACACCATCCTGATAGGGCAGCCTCAGCCAAATATACTCCACTAGGAGGCTTGTCTTGACTGACTGGCTGGTTTGTAGACTAGTTGACTACTTGATTAGCTAGTTGATCCAATGGGGTGGGGATCCCTCCATTATTAGGGCATGTATTCCAAGTCCTACTTTGCCCTTGTGATTGCCTCTTATCAAATCCAGATCCACTATCTTGATCTCTATCAAAGTTCTGTCTCCTATCATTTTTATAGCCTCTGTCATTGTTGTAACCCCTATCCTGATTGTATCCTCTGTCATTGTGGAATCATCTATCATTACGCTATCCTCTGTCAAAATTCTTCCTTTGCAAAAATTTTCTATTCTGATTGGATTGCATACTCTTCTGGGCAGCCTGCAGTTGACTATTTTGATTCCTTAGGTAGGTCACTTCCAAATTCAACTTCTTTATCTATTCAGCCATTTCATCAATCCTCTCCCTATTTGGATCTCGATAAGGAGGCCGGTTTGGGTTACTCTAAGGAGGAATAGGTATTGTATTAGATCCCATAGACTGATGCAATACCTCATAATTTTGTAGATAAGCAGGAAAACTATTTGGCTATGACTAATACATAGGCTGATTAACCTACTATTGGGGAAAATTCATCATAGGAGAGACCTGGCTCATGGGAAGACCAGGATGTGGCACCAAAGGTAACTGAGGTATTGGATTCATGATTGGAGTATGGTTGGTGAGTGCCTGATTTACTGTCTGAACCTGATTAGGATGTGCAACTGGTCCTAAAGAAGGCAACGGTCCAGTTATATGTTGCCTCAGATCTGTGCTAAGCTTAACAGCTTCTGTGTAAGCATTAGTTAGGGTACCTGGAGGATTGGGTCTCTATTTCAGGAAGGTTGCTGTCAGGCTATCCAATGCTTCGTAATATATTCCTAGGGCAGTATTTTCATCCAAAACATAAGGATCTTGAAGTCTGGTATATGCACGGTGAAACCTATTATTGAAACTGGATATGGGCTCATTGACCTCTCTTTTGACCCTAGTGAATTGTAAATACAATTCATTGGCACTGATGGGTATTCTGAATTTCTGTAAAAAGGCAGTTTCAAGATCATTCCAGTTTAGAATTGAGCCAGAAGGGAGGTGATTGTACTAGTAAAAAGCCTCTTCTCCTAGTGAATAAGGGAACAACCTACAAGCAACATCCTCATGGACAACCCCTCTATCTTTGAGACAAGTTTGGAAGATCCTTATGTGTTCTTCAGCAGTCCTGTTTGGGTCATTAACATGAAACTTTGAGCAAAAATGCTCAATATTTTTGGGCATTACATTGTAAGCCTAGAAAAACAAGGGTGATGGATTATTAGTTAGGAAAGCCATTGGTAAAAGTGGGGGTGGTGGTTGTGGTTGGTTAATGACAGGCTAGGGCTGTTGAACAGGAATTTCAGGGATGGGTATAGCCTCAACCTTAGGATGTGAAGATGTGGAAGAAGATGGTGAAGGGATGGGTGATGATGATTCTCCCCTTTCTCGAGTCCTTGACCTAACGAGGAACTGTAATTCCTGTAAATCTTCCTCTCCTATGGTAGATTTGGTATTTCTCCTATATCTCTCTAGAGAGATGGCATTCAAGAAACGATCCAATGTGCTCATTCAGACCCTCCTTCTAGCACCAATTTGTTGATGGTGTTTTCTGCACAGCAAGAACTCAGACAAAATACAATCTTCTATCTCTCTTGAAAGGTTATTTTAAACAATAAATCACTCAAAATCACCCCAAGGTCTCTCGGGTGTCAAGCCATGACAATGCATAAACAACTCAAATAATATGTGAAAATGTTGGTAATCACAAAGGGACCTTACTACAAGCAAACTGTATCTTTCCAATTTATCAGATTATGCAATATGGTGATCTTAAATCCTAAATCTAACCAAATGATAAAGAAATAGAAAAAGATAAGGGTGCAAGAATATAATAAAATCTAAACTATTCATAAGATGAGTAATGCAAATGATAGATATCTGGAATGGACCAATCTCAAACAACCAATTTCTGCTTAACCCACAATGCAGTATCACAAGAACGGTGCAATCTTCTGAGGTATGTAGATTTTCAAATCATAGACATTCATCTACAATCTAACTTAAGCACATGTGAATATATGGTCCAGGTTGACTTCACCAGCCTACTACAATCAGATAGTTACTGGGAGTATAGACCAGAGATTGCTACAAACATTCCAAATATGAAATCATAAACATCATTCACCAAACTAAACTTAACTCCTAAAATTAAACCCTAGATCTTTAAGCAATTTGAAAGATAGAACAACAAGAACAATGCGAAATGAAATAACACAAGAGATTGCATTAGGAAAACCACAATGTCTTCAATTGTATTAGATCATTTAAAATGCTGCAACAATTCCACTGTTCTGATTACAATATTTGCTTCAAGAAATTGAATACTACTCTTACTACAAAATACTTTAGCTCTTTTCTCTTACTTATCTCTATTACTTTCTAGCTAACCCCTTACAATGAGGCAAGAATTCCCTTTTATAGCAAATCTCAAGATATGTCGGCCCAGCCAAACATTTTTACAAGATAAAGATAACTGCCAAAATAGGTTGGCCTAGAAAAATAAAAATAAGACACACATTAAATGCCATCCATCATCAAGGTCGGCCTTGACACAATCCCCAATGTAGTCTGGTCCAATGCATGCCCTATGATAATAGGTAAGCACAAATCTCAAAACAGGCATTAACTACCACTTCCCTTATCTTTTCTTTGAACCGATGATCCCTGGACCCTCAAGAATGTTCCATCCAATTCAGTGACAGGTGGCAAAGGCAATATCCTAAGCCAACATTTAATGGAATCAATCTCTTCTTTTGATTGGTCAATAATCTTATTCCATTCCTCCTTATTGGCCTGATATTTGTCCAACACTGCCAGATATGTGGCTGCATCATCTAACTGGTGGGCAGCTATAACACTCTCTGAATCTAGGGCATAGACCTCATGCCACCATTCCCTTAGCTGCTCCAGACTCAGATATTTTGGGGCAATCTTTTTCCTTCCTGTTATCACCTCAAAGAAGGCAATGCATCCATCGTATACTGTAGTAAGATCACCATTAATTGATTTCTTCCATTTCTGGATCTTCTTTATAGCCTTCTGCCTAATCTGTAGAGCCTCGAACCATTCCCAAGGTTCATCTAATCTGGAAGAAGGAAGAATTCCATCTGTAGCCAGCTGTTCCTTACCATGCCTCGTGATGACCCTAGATTTCTGCAACAAGAGGTCCATGTCTTCCTTGTCCTGGGATAGCACATGCTCCAACAGCTCCTTGGCTCGAACTGCATCCTTCCCAACTAAAAGGATGTCCTTAATTGCATTATCCCCTCTTACTTGCACATATTTTAGCCAATCCATCGTAGTTTGAGCAGTGGCCTTCATTCTCTCAATCTCAAAAATAGTTTCTTTAGGTAGGAAGCCAGGAGTAGCTGAAGAAGAAGGGTGGAGAGATTGCAGAGGTTTCATCACTTCTTCCAGACATTTCCTTAGTCTTTCATTCTCCTTTCTCAGCTCATGCTTGGTCTGGGTCTCTTTTCTCAACCTCCCAATAAGCACAGCACTGGACCCTTCATATTCCTCTATGTCCTGCTCCATGGATGTCAGTCTAAGGTTGATAGTTTGCACATTGTAGTCTTGACCTGTGACCTCTTCTCTTGTCTTGTCCACGGAAGGGGTGGCAATGTGGATGACCCTATTATTTGCTTCATCCCTTTCCACCTTGGAAACCACCCTAGCTGCCTTCCTTTTCTTTCCCTTGCCAATTTTAGATAGCATTTCATCCCAATCCAAGGGAGTGTCTTCGACTACCACCTGTTTCTTTCTTTCTATCTCCTTTTCAAGCTAGTCTGGGGCTGCAGGCTCCACCCAGATTTCTTCTGTTCTGACCTCTTCTGGCTGTTCTGTCATTTTCTCTTCTTCCTCTATAGTTATTTTATCTTCCTCTTTCTCATGGAGCTGCTCACCTTGATCAACTTCTTCAAGTTACACCTCTTGCACCGGTGATGGGGTTCTAGCAGGGATGTCTTCTTTCTGCTCGGGTGATCCGTTACCTCTGTCACTTTCTGGGGAATCTTCATATTGTACCAAAGGAGAAGTATGCCTTTCCTCCTCTTTAACCTCCAGCTCTGCTACTTCACCAAAGAGTGCCCCCTCCTTGAATGGCTTCACCTCTTTGCTAGTTTCATGCTCCTCAGGAGTCCTTTGCTCAAGCACACGTGGAGGAGGAGAAGCAACCTTGGGTGGCTATGTGACCGGTAACTCTGAAGGAAGATCCATCTTTCACACAGTGTCCTTTGGAGAGGGAGTCCTAGATCTCCTTGTGTAAACTTTAGTCTTTTCTCCCCATGAGCTTTTCACATCAACAATCAGAGGCTCATCCTTTGATGCCTCCTGAGCCTTATTCTTCAAGAGTCTTGTTGTTCTTGCCTTCTTCGGTGGTGGAGGAGCATCCCCCTCTTCTGCTTTTTCCAACTCCTCCTCATCAGAGGACGTACCAATCTTCAAAGTCCGCCATCTCCTCTTTCCTTTTGGCTTCCTATTTGGTTCAGGCCCGCTTTCCTTGGGACCTTTGATCTTTATCTTGAAAGGAGAGCTCTTTACCATTTTCCCTTTGGGGTCATCTTCCCCAGATTCCTTTAAAGTAGACATGGGTTTGAGGTCTCCCATCAAATTGAAGGTACAAGTTACCTTCTCGCTTTCCAGCTCCCCAATTTTATGTTTCAACCAGGAAGAGGTGAATTTCATAGCCAAGGCCATTAGGTCTTCTAACTCCGTAACCTCATCCTCATTCTAATTGATATCCCCGACTAACCTGTCCTTCACAGTTTCATAAGCATGATCCTGCACCAGGTTTCCATCGTCCTCCAGTTGATCCGGGATCAACTTGACATTGTATTGTCTGATTACATCAACAAGGAGCCTGGAGTACCTCTTCTTTCTAGCCTCAAGATCATCTTTGATGTTGGCCCAATAATCCTCTAGGTCATCTTTATGCCGGTACTCCCTTGTGGTCTTCTTTTGCGCCTCTCTTGTGATATCAAAATTCATCCTTTTGGAGTGGAAGGAGAAACTATATGCTGCTAACATATCTCCTGCCATATGTGCTAATTGAATAGAAGGGCACACCTCATCCACACCAATTCCAAGGGGAAAATCCCCACCAAAGCCTGTCTTATGCTTTTCTTTCTTCACAATGGCATCAAACTCACAAATCTGCCTCACAACCTCCAAAAAAACAATGTGATCAGTAGGATAGCGAGATAACCTATATGGCACGACCAGGAATCTATCAATTCTAAGGTAAGTGAAGGTGGGAAATTGGATTAACCAGGCCCCATAATTCTTTATCAGCCCTTTGGATCCATCTAACAGTCTCATATGCTCAATGTTCTGTAGCATCCTGGTGATATGCATCGTGAAGGCATCATTGGCCCTTCTGTAGTTCTTGTGTCCTAGGCGTAGCTCCGGATAGACCTCGTAGATAATATCTTGTCCAAGCGTCCCTCATGGATTCAGACCCTTGTATGGGTAGAATCTGGCTAACACATATATGACATAAGAGGACATAGTGAACCTCTTAGTCTCCAGAACATTCCTCAGCTATTTGTCAATTTTAGCACTAATAAGCCCTGCCCAGTGATAGTTAGTTCCTTGCTCAACCTTGGTGATTACATGGACCATCCAGCTCTCTAGCACCCCAACAATCTTCAAACCAGCTACTCTGCTCAAAAATGTTATGGCATCATAAACATCTGACCTGAACTTAACTCTGTGCAACTGCTTAGGCAATTTAGAATGGTGGGACTTTGGTTTCTCTAACCATGAATTGATTATCTATTGAGCCTTGACTGAATCATTCTCATAGTATGTTTTAGCCTTGTCTATGTTCAAAGCACACACTGAAGGCAGGTCAGGCATGTCAAAGGCC